>LTAE01005895.1:10402-21036 GCA_001647135.1 Pontederia paniculata | reverse complement strand
TATGTGTAGTTTCTTTAATATCTCCATGAACCTTGCAAATTTCTGATCAACTTGGGGCTTAATCCATCTCTGAGGGAATGGCAATATGGTTGGATCCACAGGTGGAGTTTCTTTAGGTTTTTTCTTGATGAGGGCAGGTGGGGTAGCCATTTGTCCAACTGATGGGAGAGGCATTTCAGATCCTTCATTGAGTGTTTTCTCAACTTTCTTCTTCTCAATTTCATATTTCTTTGAGGCTTCTAATTGTTTTCCACTTCTAAGGATGATGGCTTGGCATTGTTCCTTAGGGTTGGCCTCAGGTTGTCCAGGAAACATCCCAAGAGGTCTTGAGATTAAGCTAGCTTGTTGAATAATCTGATTCTCTAGGATTTTGTTATGAGCAACTAGTCCTTCCATCTGTAACGATAATATTCTGATAGATTCTTGTTGTTGTCTCCTACTTTCTTCTTGCTGCTTCATCACACTCTCAAGCATTATCTCCAAGTTAGACTTTTCTTGAGTAGGAACTCTTTGTTGTGGTTGCATAATAGATGATGGCAGGTATCTTTGTGGGTTTGCCTGAGGTGGTGGTAGCTGCACATTTGTTTTGTAGGTTTGAGTTTGTCCTGGGGGTTGTTGGAAGTGATGCCCTTTGTAGGATAAGTTGGGATGTGCCTTGATCCAAGGGGGACCTTGTGGATACTGCTGGTTGTAAAATTGAGGATTCTTGTTCCTCAACTGTTGATTTTGACCATAGGGTATTAATGCATTCATTTGTTCTTCAGAAACTTCTTGTACATTATATTCTGGAAAACTACAGTTTGAAGTCATGTGGTCTGGTGATCCACATCTGTCACACAAGGTGGGGACAGCTTGATTGTAGCCAGCGGCAGCTTCAGCAGCAAATACTCCCAAATTAGGTGTGTTGTTGCTATGATTTTTACTACTCTTGTCAATAGCCCTTTGTACCATCTCCTCAAGTTTAGCTGAAATTTGGTCCCAACTTCCGATTTCTGAACTGGTGCTTGCTTGGGGTTTCTGTCGGACCTATCTTGCATCCAATTATGGTTATTCATGGTGACTTCCTCTATGATTCTGTAATCATCATCAGTGTTCTTTGCCATGAACCTACCCTCCACTGCCGAGTCAAGGGAACTCTTGCTAGTAGGAGCTAGTCCACTGTAGAAAATATGAACCACCATCCATTTCTGAAATCCATGACGTGGGCAACTTCTCAGCATGCCTTTAAATCTTTCCCATGCTTCATAAATGGTTTCATTCTCCCACAGCAAAAAAGATGTGATCTGATTCTTCATTGTCACTATCTTGTCAGGATGGAAGAATCTTGATAGAAAAGCAGCTACCAGCTCATCCCAAGTTCTAATTGTCTCAAGTTCAACCGATCTCGAATAATCTGAGCCTAATGGCATCACTTGATACATCATTGCATTTGAATGTGTCACATATTTCCAGGAATGTGATCAAGTGCCGATTAGGATCTCTATTGGTAATCTCCCAAACTGATTATGTCCAAGTGCTGAAAAGAGAGCTGGGTTTAGCTGGAAATTGTTTGCATTAATAGTTGGCCTAGCTATCCCTGAATTCAATTCAATAGCTGTGGGTGTGCAGAATTCTTGCAAAGGTCTATTTGCATCAAGATTTGCCATCTCAATCTGTTGTCTAGCCACCTGACTTCTCAATTACCTTTCTGCCCTTCTTCTTATCCTGAAATTTTTCTCTACTTCAGGATCAAAGTCTCCCAATTCATCCTCTACACTACTAGAGCTTGGCATACACAGTTAGAGGTAAGTGCAATCTCTATTAATAATGTGGGAAAACTGAATTCAAGTAAAATGTGAAAGAATTAATTACAAAAAGAAAACAATCAAAACCGAAGAAGAAAACTGGTTTATAGACAATGATACTCGAATATCGACAATGACAGTGAATGATTCAGCTCGGTTCCAAACAAAGAATTGAATGTGAAAAATCAAAACTTCCTCGGCAATGGCGCCAAAAACTTGATGAAGCAAAATTGTGTGTGTCAAAATAAAGGTGGTACCAGATTTTCTGGACCTGGGGGCACCTAGACAGAAAAATAGGATATCAAATAATTTTAAAAATAAATCTAAACACACAACTCCAACCGCAAGTATATGGTTATCCTTGTAGTATTTTAGGGTCGAATCCATAGGAAAATCAGAAATTCACAATTCAATAACTCGATTCTACCACGAACCGAAATCAAGAAAAAATATTTTTTGTGTAGAAAATTAGATGAACTAGAACTAAAATCTAAAAAGAAAGGTAAACTAATATTTTTGATATTTTAGATATTTAGATAGGCAGAAAGAGAACCAATATGGAGCAAGATTGAATCACACAAATAGAGAAAATAATCCGGACATGGGAATCATTTCGAATCCTACTCGCTAATGAACACGTGAAACTCAAATAATGCCGATTTGAGACATTAAGGAATCAAACATAGACACTCTCGTAGCCAAGGCTTGAACTTAAGTCCCTAGAAGTTTATCACATAACTCTCTCGAATGACATGGACAACCTCTCTCAAATCTCCCTTAGAGTATTAGTAGAAGCCTCTCGGATCCCCAAATATATCTTACACAAAGGGGTCAAGCCTCTCGGATCCCAATTTCTTTTAAATGATTTGTAAAGATAAGACCTAGTTGCTACTCTAACTCGATGAAGAAAATCAAGCCTCTCGGATCCCAATCTCTCATCATAAATTAAATAGCAACTAGCTCAACATTTGAATCCAAATATGCAAAATATTAATAGTAAGAACTACCAACCAAATGTTCCTAAATAGAATAGATCAAGCCTCTCGGATCCTAATTTTCCACCAAGAACAAAACAACAATTAGCTCACACCACTCAATCACGATATGTTCAAAACATCAATAGTAGAACTACAAATTAAATGTTCCTAAATGGTTTGAGTTGAGCCTCTCCGATCCCAACCTCCATTGAGTCAATAGCTTGCAGCTCATAATAAAAAAACTGCTCGTATATAAGCACATAACAAAAAGGAAGATTGGAAAGTCCAATGAAAGCTCAAATGCATTAGAAGATAGTTCATATAGAAAGTAGATGTTCTCAAATCATCCCATGTCCAGGCCTAATCGTTTAGCCTCTAACATCCATTGAATGCATCACAAACATGATAATATGAGAGTTCATCATTAGAGATTAATACAAAAAGAAATCACAAAGCATACAACCAATGATACTCCTTAAAATCTCAACACAAAAACCTTCTCTTTTCAGCTCTGGTTCCTCCTTCCTTCAGCAATGGTGGCTCCACTCAATGCCTCCTCCCGGATGCAGAACGGATCACTTTCTTCTCCTTCCATTTTGCCTTGTATCCTCTTTCTTTTTCCCAATCATTAGATGCCACTTGTCCCTTGTATAACCCTGTCAATATTCTCTGGAAGCTGCCAAGGAACCTTCTTTTTTTTGGACCACAAGAGCTGGCAGAAGAATCTGTAGATTTTATTTGGTATTTGTCTTCTAGTGGCGTTTGGCATGTAGTGGCGCGCAGGTACCCCCAGATCTAGTTTTTGGTGCAGGTACCCCCGGTCCAGTTTTCAGCACATGTCATTTGGCCTTGGATAAATTTCTGCATAAGAAATCAAGCATAAATCATTTAAATCTTTGTTAAAAAGGGTCATTGGGGTGAAAATATGTATTTATGCCCAGGGAATTTGAAATGATGCAAAGGTTATAAAAATATGTGGCAATATATATAAACGATGCATACTTTCATGAAAAAGTGTAATCTTTGCATATAAAAATGGGGAGTAAATTCTCTGTCATCAGTAACGTTTATAGATAACGTTCAATAACAGTTACAAATCCCTTTTTGTGATGTTTAATATGCAGTTTGTGACGTTTAACGAATGTTACCAAATCCCGTATTTGGTGTAGTGTAAAGTTGTTGCTTTTCGTATGTGTCAATAATGTCGATTAGTCCATTGATCAAAATCAAATTAAAAGAAGTAGAATCGTAGTATCTCCAAAGAGATATTCTTCCACATGACAAAATATTTTTTTGGGGCAGTGGATCTAAGACAAAGGTTTGGATTCAGAATAGGTGTAATAGCGAAGACATGTTACATTATATCTTCCTTATTTAGCGAATCCAGCTACATGAAATACAATTCTCATATGATGATAAAGAAGATAAAACTTGAGCCAAATTAAATCAGTGAAGTCTTATGTGTCTTCTAGTGAGGCGAACAATACAATAGGTTGATTTTTTTCATAATACCTTATTTGCACGAAATTTATAGAATATTAATTCCCAAGTCTTTCTGTATGTATTTGGTGCATCTCATCCATATCATCAAGTTTTTTGGCATCCCCCTGTTAAACCCAACAAGTTATAAGTCTAATGCACAATAAATAAAAATATAATATACCTAGTAGTTGTAGTTTATTCTTTAGGGTTGGTACAATTATTAGTAACGTACACTTGTGTAATATGTCCTTTTATATAAAAATTACAGATCGTTGCCATGATGTTATGTAAAATTTCTCCTTCAAAAATGGTCATTGTCTTATATGTGCTTAATAAATTTATTTTATTTCAATACAATGATTATCTAAGCAAATATTACAAATATTATTTTTTTATTTTTATAGCTCATTAGTAACGTTAAAATGTTATTAAAAATCATCTTTCGTTACATTTAAATATCACAAAAGATTACTTTTTATGATGCTTAAACATTACTAAAAGTCATCTTTTGTTATGTTAAAGCATAACCAGATGTTATCTTTCGTGACGTTTAAATGTCATCAACAGTTTATATTTGGTAATACTTAAACGTTACATATAGATAACTTTTTAGTGGTGGTTGAGTTTTTCGTTATGTTTGTCTAACGAATATTACGGATATTTTTTGTAACGCATTTCTCGTAACGTTTATAGATAACGTTTATTAACATTTACAAAATCCATCTTTGTGATGTTTAATATGCAGTTTGTGACGTTTAACAAATGTTACCAAATCCCATATGTGTCAATATTGTTGATTAGTCCATTGATCAAAATCAAATTAAAGGAAGTAAAATCATAGTATCTCCAAAGAGATATTCTTCCACATGACAATATTTTTTTTGGGGGGCAGTGGATATGAGACAAAGGTTTGGATTCAGAATAGATGTAATAGCGAAAACATGTTACATTATATCTTCCTTATTTAGCGAATCCAACTACATGAAATACAATTCTCATATGATGATAAAGAAGATAAAACTTGAGCCAAAATAAATTAGTGAACTCTTATGTGTCTTTTAGTGGGGCGAACAATACAATAGGTTGATTTTTCTCATAATACCTTATTTGCACGAAATTTATAAAATATTAATTCCCAAGTCTTTCTGCTTGTATTTGGTGCGTCTCATCCATCAATTCTGGCATCCCTGTTAAACCCAACAAGTTATAAGTCTAATGCACAATAAATAATAATATAATATACCTAGTAGTTGTAGTTTATTCTTTGGGGCTGGTACAATTATTATCATTGTTATACATAAATCAATTAATAAAATATTATTCCGGCCCAGCCCTTCTTGGGGTATTGTCAAGTCTAGACCCGTCGGCCCAAGCTCGGCATTGACTCGATCCTACAAAAATCCCAAACTATGACCCTCACAATTTTTTGAATTGGGTCTTTATTCAGTCGAGTTGACTTTGTTACATTAAAAGATATCATAAAGTTTTATTAAGCTCCTATGTTTAGATTTTATCTAACGGCCAACCAAATTACTATTGGAGTGAACAAGTTTTTTTTTACTCGAATTAAAAAAAAGTTTCTTCACGAGGTCCAACTTTTAATCCAAGTCATATTTTTTTAAAAAAAAATTAGAATTAGAATTTGGATAGAGACATTTCTCATCTTGGAGATTTTTCTGTTCGAGTTCTTCCTCAAATAATATATAGTTTCTCTTCTATACCTTTTTGTTATATTTTTTATTTTCAAAATCAATAATATAAGTATGTAGAGAGTTTGCCTCATGAACGTACGTGAAAGTATCGAACCGCGTAAATTATTTTTTTATATTGGTTATTTTTTCTATCAGAGTATTATTTTATAAACTATTGCACATTTGAATATTATTATTATTATTATTATTATTATTATTATTATTATTATTATTATTATTATTTGATATTAACAATTATATTTTGGTCGCTATCTATCAAATATTATTAAAGTCGGTGTCCCATCAATTGGTATGGGAGCGGGGAGCCAAAGTTTTGTGCCGGACTACTTCTTTTATAATATAATATAGGATGGTGGAAAAATATAATCATGCAAATTTAAATTCTTTTAGTTTGATGCAATAATTTTTGTATGTGGATACTAAAGATGAATAGAATGTTTGGTCAAGTATGTTTATTGTTACTGTAATTTCAGAAAAAAAAAACAAGATAGAAGGGATAACAGAGAGATAAGTTTATAAAAAGGATGAATGAACATTGACAAATATTTTTTTGGCTTAGTTTTATTCAATATTGAGTTCAAAACTACTATGAAATTTTTATGGTACAAACTTTAAAACATGTATGGAAAAAAATATGTAGTGAAAAATTTTGTCTACGATGATACTTGTACAACATGAAAGTAAAAACCCACACATGAATATTTTTTTTTAATTAACACGTTAAAACAAACAAACAAAAAGAACGTTTACTTCTATCTTTCCCTCCGTTATCATAGTCTCCGCCTCAATCCAAACGCATGCACACTCTCTTACAAAAATGAAGTATACTTTCTTGCAAATAGCCAAATACACGTCAAAAATGAACATACACATCTAACTACTTTGCAGACTAGGACCAAAATTTAAATGGTTGCATAATCTGATATTTCAAATTTTATCTAGTCCAGTTACATTTTAAACAATAAGAAAAGGTGCCAAGTGAACTATTAATGATTCTTCATCGGGATCCAACTTAGTTTTATAATTGACTAGTTCGACTTGATATGTGTTAAACTAGTTCTGAACTTATTTACGGAAAAAAAAATCTTGAAATGTTGTTATCGAAAATTAACAGTAAGACACATATTATGTTTTTTTTTCTGGATATGCCACTGCATCGAGCAAGAAATATGCACCACTGTCTTATGGACTAATGTAGTATTGCCTCCCATTACACATTTAAGTTCTTCCATCACATTTTTTTGTAAATGATCACAAAGTCTTGCCGGAAAAAAACATTACAGTGCCAGCACTAATTACGAGGATGGACGTAACTCAGAATTGTGAAGAGCGTCTGAGCCACCGTGAGGAGGAGGAGGAAGAAGGCCGCCGCCACCGAGATAATCGCCCACGGGTTACCGAAGTAATCACGGTTCAACTTTGCCCGCCACCTGTTGATCTTAGAGCTGCAGTGCTCGTTAACTTTGCCGATGAGCTTCACGTACCGCTCCTCCTTGAACACCGGCACCTCCTTGCACAGCCGGCTGAAGAGCTTGGCGGCCTCGTCTTCGTCGCCCAGCTCGTTGACAACGACCCCCTCTCGCCGCAGCAAAGCCACGTCCTCCGCCGAGTTTATCATGGCCTCCATGACCGCCGCGTAGCTCGTGACGGAAGCGCCGACGGTGCCCTCCGGGTCCGGGTACAGCTGCTCGAAGGCCATCATGTTTCGGAACAGGGAGTTGGTTTCATCGTAGATGTGGAGTTGGGGGATCTCCATGTGGCCGTCCTCGAAGGTGATGTCTACCACGCTCGTTCCCTCCTTCCTCCTGAACTTGATTCCTGCGTCTGCAAGTTCCGTGGCGCATGGAATTGTGTCCGGCGTGGAGTCTGCCCGTGCACTTCCGCAACACAGCAGTTTCATTAGGTAAAGACACAGGGCTTTGATCAACGAAAGGAGTGTGCGCCAGATCAAGGAAGGCAAATTCTTCACGTAAATGAGAACACGGTAGAGACGCTGACAGATCGTCGTGTGGTCATCTCTCAGCTGCTCTACGTTCAGGAAATAGTAGTGGTAGAGGTGAAGGAGATGGTGGAACGTCGTGGGAGCCACGGATGACATCTTTACGTCCTCCGGGAGCTTGTCAGCAAAGAATTCAAGTGCGAGGTCAGTCAAAGAAAAGCTCACTGTGGAAGAAACCGAATCAAATAGACATTGGAGCACAAAGAAGGGAAGCTGGTTTTCGAGCAGCAGCATGTCCTGCACCACCAGTGGAAAAGCCCACGTCGTGCGTCTGATCGGGTCCTCCTCCACGGTGCCGTCGTCTTCTTCGCCCCGCTTCGCCCCTTGTCTTCCGCCTTTCTCCGCTCGCTTTATAAGCAACTCCACCACGAAGCAGCCGTCGAGCAGCAGCATCTCCACGAACTTGGTGCCCTCCATCCGTGCCTGCTCGGAGTAGGCGCCGAATGCCCGGTCCTTCAAGGCCTTAACGTCCTGGACGTAGCAGGCGAGGTCCTTGTCGGGGTTCCGCGAGAAGAAGTCCTTCAGGTAGAGCCACTTGAGCTCGTCCACGGCCTTCAGGCGAGCGTCACCGCTGTGGTAGGGGCCGAGGGAGACGAACTTTGGGTCGTAGGATTTGGGGTCCGCGTCTCGCATGTGGCCGGGGATTCGGTATATGGTCGGCGGCTCCGAGCGGCGTCGCCGTCGCCAGCGTGCGCCCTCCACCCTTCTCCTCACGTCGTTCAACCATCTCTCTTCCACTGTTATAGCAATGTCCATCCGAAGCAGAGGGTTGATGGAGTCCTTAACTATGACTTATGATCCAATGTTAACTTTTGCTTGTGCTATGCATAATATTATTCTTATGTATACCGATGGACGTGCTGCTCGCAAAACAGGATTCAAAGCAGCAAGGCTAATTCTTTTATATCAAATAAATATTATTCTTCATATTTTTTATTACATATTGTCTAGTAGCATTATAATGATGTCATAAAACATTTGTTGTCTTTTATATCAAATATAAATTCATCATTGAATTTTAATTCAATGAAAAATTCGTATATATGGACCTTTATGAAGTCACGTATTCCATTTTACAAATTCCAATACCACAAAGCTAATTATCCTTTTTCTTTCTTTTGCTTTTGTTATTTTTCATTTCAATGACCTTTATCGTGTAAATCTCATCTTTTCTAATATTACTTAACTTTTATCTTCGATCCATTTCCTACACAAGCATTCAATTGTTTTCTTTATTTCATGTGATAAGCGAGAATATTTTTATATTGGTATTGATCTAGTCCAAGTGCTTAGCTATTACTCTGACTACGGTTCGAAGATTAAAATATTAATTTTTTTACTAGTGATTTTTTTAAGGAAAAGATAAGACCTTTTTTAATTATTTCATGAAGAGAGTCATTATTATGATTATTAGAATTATTAACAGACTATTATGATTATGATTATCATCAATATGTCATAAATGATGTGGATGAAAGTGGAGACTGATTATAATGTGCGCATACGTATAAAGCTCTAAATTAGAGCGCTTCTATTCATTGATTGAGAACTCCAAATTCACATTTAAGTATTCCATTTTTAATGACCAGTGAAAGCTCAAGGTCAATAATGGGAAACTTCAATCAAGGGCGGATCCAGGAGTGTGCCAGTGGGTGCCGGCACCCCCTAGAATCCTATTAATAAAGTTATTACATACCAATGCAAATAGTTAAGTTTTGAACATATGATTTAAGCACGGATTGAGTTTGCACGAAGTTGCATACTCAAATCAACTCTTCAGTATTTTTTAATTTTTAATTTATCTGTATTCAAATATTATTTTATATTAAAACCATTTATCTCTTGGATTAAAGTTTTTGATTAATTAGAAATATTATTTATTTTTACTATATTGTGCATTTCTACTCATTAGTGACACTATATAAATCCATTTATCACACTATTTCGTGTCTATAAATATATTTTACAATATATTTTTTCTATTAATCTTTATTGAAATTACATTTTTATTATGATTTCATCCATAAATAACATACGTCTATGTGATATTGTATGCATTTGCCTAGCATTCAATTTCATAATTAAAAAAAACTCTTGCAAAATATTTTTAATTAATAATAGGATTAAAAAATATTTAAAAAGAAGCAGATAATGCTCGTCGTGAAAAGATAACTCATTGTTATTTTTCTTCTTTTGAAGTATTATTATTATTATTACTTCTTAATTATTTTATCGGAATTTATACTAGTATCACGACACTATTTTCATACTACGTAATCTATTTTCTGATGATTTATTTTTATGTTTAATTAATATATTTTTTTGTATATTTCACATAATGAAAATATATTGACCATTATAATTTTAAAAATAGATTAATTAAGACATGATTTTATTATTTTTTTATAATAATAATAATAAATTATATAAATTATGATGTACATTTAAAAAAAAATTTGTGCACCCTCTGTACGAAAATTTTGGTTCCGCCCCTGACTTCAATTATATATAACTACGTAGCATGTGTAGATTGGGGCATCAACATTAAAAATTAAAATGATAATATTCTCAGTTTCCAACAATCTGGCCTTGGATCTCTCACCAAGAATTCTTTCTTTTTCTCTGTTTTATTATTATTATTATTATTATTATTATTATTATTATTATTATTATTATTATT
>LTAE01005894.1:0-11842 GCA_001647135.1 Pontederia paniculata | reverse complement strand
TAGACGTCCATTGCCTTCATCCTCAGTTCTTCGATCGTTCGCTCTTCAGCCTCGGGCGACCACTTCTCTGCCTAGCCAAGGCTCCTTCTTCGGCTAAGTCTTCCCTGAGCGTCCACTTCTTCTTGGACCGCCCGTTCTCCATCCTTTGGTAATAAGGCTGTTGCCTTCGGTCGCCCATTCTCATCATCGGACGACCTTTCCTGTTTAGCCCTTTGCTTCGGTCATCCCCTTTATTTCTTTGGTCGACCGTTCAGCCTCTGATCCCTCTTCTCATGCATTCTCCTTCAATATTGGTCAACCACTTCATATTCTTAGGACGACCACTGCACACATGTAATTCTTCTAAAATGTCTTCCGTGTGCATAGGTCGTCCATTCCTTTAACTTTGGTCGACCTATCAACTTCTGAACTTGAAACATCCTGTTTCAGAAATCAGCTCAACAAGTTCATCAGTACAAACTAAGTTTCCTTACAAATTTGTGATCATCAAAACAATCTCGGGATCCTAAATTCAACACTAATATGAAAAATATTTTTAAAAAATATGAGTAAACAACATCTCATTTAGTAGAAAACTCATAGTGAATTATCATCTACTCATTTCATGAAAAATGATATAAATATTTTCATATATCAATTATCATATGTATCATATCATAGGATAAAATGAAACATATAATCATCACTAACATATCATATGTTCATTGCATATCATATCACATTTCATGCACTTGTGCAATTATGTATGCAACATGCCATATCATCAGCTGACCAAAGATATCATATCACCCTTTAAGGGGTATCTTTGGATAGAGGAGAGGAAGGGGAGGGAGGGGAGGGGAAGGTAATGAGAGGGAAGAGAATGGAGGGTAAAATTCTTTACTCTCCATTTAATCCTAACTTAGGGGTAATAATTTTTAATTTGTTAGTATAGTATCTCATCCCAAACGACCTTCAAGTTGAACTGCATGTCAGTAGAGTCAAATGAAATGCTATTGTGATTTTAAATTGTCGATTGTTGATTTATTGCTTTAGTGAAATCCATTAGCTCATCTTTCTTAATTCATGGTTACTCAATCAATACATCATTAAGAATTTCTTCATCTTGGGATTCTCTAGTTCATTGAGTCTTCGACTTTTGAGAATTAATTAGAGGAGGGGTTGGCGGTGTCGATTACAACCATGAAAGAAATATCACAACTTGTGAAATAGAAATCACGGCTCGTGAAAGACAAGAGACGAACCATGATGCTGATGAAGTCGATTATCCATACTTGATTTCACAGCCTTGAATTGTCCATCACTGCTCGTGATACTAAAGATGAAATTTTCCTTGTATTTCACAATTTGTGAGTTGTCTCTCACGACTTTTGATGCGAATGACATTAGCCGCTCAAAATTGATTTCACGGTCGTGAATTGTCCATCACGACCCATGAATGATGAGAAATAAACCTTCTCCTTGTACATCACGGCCCCCACAAGTGCTAAAAAATTATAGGGGTTATTGGTGTCGGAGAAGACAAAGATTGAACTTGGAAAACTTATCATCGGAGTCATTTCCTCGCTTGAGGACTTTCCAGGTTCTTTAGTTCACTTGGCGTAGTCGATAGTGGTGGAGTTAAATCGTCTCATTTGGTGATGTGGTGACAATGACATCATGAAGTGTTGGGCGGTGCTCCGATAATTGCAAAGAAGGTGAAGATGACAATGATTGTCGTAAAGGATGGGATCCCTCATAGCTCACTAAATAGAATGTCATGCCCGTGAATTCATCGAAGAGTCACCTCAATCGTCGTGTTTAAGTGGACTTAAATAGGTGGTTGAGAGTGGGATAGGTGGGGTTGGTCATGTATTTTAAATGAATTTGACTTTGATTAAACTTGTAATATTGGATTAAGTCACTGTTGTATTTCAAGTAAAATATTAGTATTTAACGATTGTGACTACTCTATTAGGATCCATGATGGTTATGTTGCAAAATATGTTAGATTCGCTCACGTTCATGAACAATGAGTCATGGCTCGTGAAAGCGTTCTTGGGTTGATATTTTGTTCTCTCTTGAATATGACATGGTGTCACAACCATGAAGTTTATTATATGATTTGATCTTAACTTGATCATTATCATGAAAATAATTTCACGAGTCATGATAAAGTATCTCCTGCTCATGATCATAAATTTGTGCTATGACCTAGACTGTGAATTAGGCTATCATGGCTTGTAAAAAGATTAAAGTGCACATGGATGATTTTCTCATGGCCATGAATGAACTTTTCTATTGTGATAAATAATTTCACGTCTATGATTCAGGTGGTAATGGTTCGTGATAGCTTGCAGTTCATCAAAGATGGTTGCTCATGGTTGTAAACAAAGTTTTATGGTTGTGACAAAGGATGTCATGACCGTGTGTGGCCTCTGACAAGCGAGAAAATTTTGAAATGGTTTGGAAAAAAAATTAAGATGACTCATTGACTCGAAAGATCTAAACAACCTAAGACAACTAAAAGGTGATCTAAATGAGAGAAAGAATGACTTTTCTAAAGAAAATAAAATTTAAAAAAAAAAGAATGATATAATGATAAGTCAAAAAATGAAATTTGAAATAAGGGACAATCTCATTGAGATAATGATGTGATGGATACCCTGATGTGGTATGTGTTAGTAATTGTGAAGAAATATGCACCTTCTATCTCTTGCCTTTCGCCATCAGCGATCAATGTCTGCTCAACTAATCTTTATTCAATTATGCTTTGACATTGTGGATTAAAAGATTATTGATGTTTCTCACTCGTAGGTAGACTTCGACGATGCCATTTTATTGTAATTGATAATGTTATGCTTTCTTTTGATGGTGGTTGATTTGAAGAGACTATTTTTGTAATGGTAGAGACTTCTAAAGGCGAACTCCTCCTCCTGACTCGTCCATCCTCAATTATGTACATGCTTTCCCTTGATGATTTCTTCTTGGTCTTCATCTTCTTTCATGGGAGTTATTGTAGTGACATGGGCTCATGAAAATTGTTGGACTCCCCATATTGTCATCTTTGTGAGTTTCAACATTTTAAAAATCAATTTCACAACTTGCTTCTTTAATGCATAAAGTTTTGCTTTCATGGTTTCGAATTTTAGTTGAATATCTAATGTCTGCGGAGTCGAAGATGACACTTCATTAAATTTGTGTTGACTTTTCAATTGTGCTAATCATGCCTCTAAGTTGGTCTTCCATGAGAGGACTCTTTTCGATAGTCGTTGTGAAGTGACCAATCATTTTTTCGAGGTTGACCTTTGACTCATTGATGGTTTAATTTTGAGCAATGAAGTGATCATACGTAACTTTGTTGTGTTTCTTTGGATCTAAAATTTGTTACTCCATTGATTATATTAAATATTCTTACTCAAAGAATTTTTTCAACAACCCACCCATCATATATGTGCGAGTATGGCTAATGGGTCAATTAAGAGATGTCCTCTTTTCGATACGTGGTGAAGTGCGCTTTGATGAACATGTTGTGTATAGAAGATATATCTTGAAAATTTACACAAAAAAATGAAAATATAGGAAAACAAAAAAACTCATAGTAGTTAATGAAATTAGAACAACAAGTCAATTGATTAATTCTTGACAACAACACCAAAAATTTGATGTGTGCTAAGAGTACCAATATCACTAGCAAGTGCATTAATCATAGCAAGTAATAATTTTACGAGTAGAGTATCATTTCCACGATGACTAATATTAATTATCTATCTAATCCCACAAAATAATAGGAGATAAGATGTGGTTAGATAAATTTGATGACAACAAATTCTCGATCGAGATAAGATAATGATAAATTTTATTTCACCACATGAATTATAATTTTACTTCAAGCTCCTTGATGGATTAAGGTATACCTATAATATGATTTTATATTTGGAATGAATTAACTACCTAACGTTAGATTTGATACTTCCTCTCGAGGATGATTATTTTATCTATTAAAATTAAGACGTGTTACCAACCAACTCTTAGTAGAGTGGTTGGCACCTTGCTACCTCTTGTAGAGGTCAAGGGTTCAAGTCCCATGTGGGACACGGTTTATTTTCCATTTCTTGTACTAGGCCAGTGGCCTCCTTATGTAACCGAAAAAAAAAAAAATTAAGACGTGTTAATATGTATCCCTTAAACTACTAATTGTTTCTTTTTAAGACGACAATTAATATGCCACAAATCCAAAGTATTCATTTCGAGAATGCTACTCAAATATGACATGCATTTTTCATCTCAAAGTAAAAAAAAAAGTTTCAAAGACCAAAGAGAATAAATAAACAACTATTCCTATATAGGATGCTACCCATAATAAGAATCTCGATCAATCAATGAAAAATATTAAACATAACATTCATGTTTATAGGAGGATTGAAGAAAAACTAAAATCAATTAACCCAATGGTTCAACGAGTTTTCCATTATAATATTTTTTTTATTCTCCATGACATTAAACAGAAAAACACAAGCAAAGTTCATCTATCAAAGAGCTATAGATAAAGAAGAACTTTGGACTAAGAATACCATGGTGATAATCTTCTTCACATAAATCTTACTTGAGAAATTTTATAGACGTTGATGCTTTCTTCAAGTTTGCAGCATATGATCTAGGAATGTTGTATATAATCCAAACTTGTTGTATCCAAAATAATGAATATTTATGGTTCTATTTATAGGTTTGAAGGTTTGCCTAAGTCACAATAGGAGTCTCAACATATGTTGAGTTGAATCGCCTAATTTTATAAATTTTCAATTCAAACTTGGCTTATCTCGTAGCTTTTGTTTCAATACAAGACAAGATTTGATAAAACTATATTCCATAAAACTTTCTTCAGGAATATACATTTCACAACCCATGATATGGATGTCATGCCCATGACCGAGGTTTAAAAACTAATTTTTCAAGTTGTCATGACCCATGAAGTAGTTTCATAGTCATGACTGAAACCTAAAAAAAATTACATTTTCGTGTCATGTGTCATGAAATGAGTTTTCACAATCGTGATATTCAAGTTGAAAGCTTCCTAACCATGACAATGAAGTTACGGGCCATGAAATGGAAAAATTTTGAGTTCTTTAGTTTGTCCTAGTCGTGGTTAATCTATCATCGGTCATGACAACCTATTATGAGTGAAATCGACACGTTGAAATTGCGATGCTGGCCTCATTTTAACTTTGAATTGAGTGCAATTTTTTGGTAGTTTTGTCTCTAAGGATGGCAATCGAGCGATACGAGGTGGGGAGTATACTATTTAATATTTATTAATTATTTAAAATATATAATAATTTATTTGATAATTAAAAATATTCATATTTTCGAGGTTAGATCCCCACATGACGGAGAAGAGATTCCCCGACATCATCCTTGAAGTAGTGATTGAAAGAGAAATCCACCGTCCCCATCCCCTAGATAAAAATCCTCAAGCATAGGGCCCCTCGAAAGGGGAATCCCCACGAGGATCCCTGTAGTATGAGGATTTTTGTCATCCTTATTCGTCTCTTCATCGTCGATCCTCTTAAACAATAAAAATAAAATGAGTACTTTTATAATTCAAAATAAATAAAACAAATAAGCAAAAAAAAAATGATGCATTCTATGAAGAAACTAATGAAAAATAAATTTAAAAATATTAAATTATATATAATTATGCATGCATCACTCAATTTGACCATTGGCTTGTAGATAATAATGTGTGGTCATCTTTTGCTTGACATTATATTTGGAGACGAGTGCATCTAAATACCTACTGCAAAAATGAGTGTCTCTATTGATAATTATTCCTTTTGGCACTCCAAATCTTGGAAAAAAATGATCTTTTGCAACCTCGTCTTTTCTTTGTCGCAAAATTGCTCCAATAGAGAGTCACTCACATCGAACATGAGTTGATGATTGGTGTAGATATATGTTCTTGTTTCAACAAATTAAAAACTTTTAAACATGCTTAATCAAACATAAAGTATCTTTCACAAATTTTGAAAAATTCTTGATGGAGCAGCGATAAAATTCAGCATGACCAAGAAAATTATAAACACCTCTTAAAGAAGTAAGTGGAGGCAATTTCTTTATGCACTCAAATTTTGCCCTATCAATCTCTATGTTCTTGGAGGAGATATTGTTGCCCCAACATGATGCCCTCTTGAATAATGAAGTGATACTTCTTCTAATTAAGAATCAAATTGGTATTGTCATATCTAGAAAGCACTCGAGTAAAGTTAATGAACACATGGATCATAAGAGGAGCCAAAAATAGAAAAAATATCTGTAGTTACCTTCATGGTCTGTTTAATGAAGTCCAAAATAAAGCAACAATTCACCTTCGAAAGGTGGCTAGGGCATTGCAAAGTCCAGAAGTCATTTTTTAAAGCAAAATTGTCATAGGGGCATTCGGGTATGTGAAAGTTGTTTCCTCTTGATCTTCATGTGCATTGTGAATTTGGTTATATCGTGAATAATCATCCAAAAAATAGTAATACTCATAAGTGACTAGTCTTTCCAACATTTGATCCAAAAAAAGAAATGAAAAATGATCCTTGCAGATGACATTATTCACTTTCCTATAGTTTACTCATACTCTCTAACTTGTAACGAACTTTGTGGGCGTCAACTCATTCTTCTCATTACTCACAACATCATACCTCCCTTTTTAAAGACACATTGAGTCAAATTTACTTATGAACTATACAAATTGGGCAATATGATACCCAAAATAATACATTTCAATTTATTTCTTCTCACCATCTCTTTTATGTGTGGGTTCAATCTCATTGTTGCTTAATGGTGAACTTATAATCTCCTGTATGAGAAACCTATGCATGCAAAAGGTGGTGTCAACACCTTTAAAGATTGGTTACAATCCACTCTATGTCTTGTTTTTTTTCCTTCAACACCTTTAATAATTTTTCAAGTTACATAAAAAAGTATTAACAATAACGGGTAAAGAATTAGTAGCACCAAGAAATGCATATTTTAAATAAGATGAAGGAGATTTTAATTCAAATGTAGGAGCAAGTATATGAGATGGAGGTGAAGGTGTTTTATCATGCCCAAAGTTTTAAAAAATTCTACCTCTTTGAAAATGTTGATTCATGTAGGTTCTCAAAGTGCATACCTCTTTTGAACCTTTCCATCTTCACTTCTCTCTATATCCTTGTTCACCAGATATCTTTCCAAGATCTTGAATTGCTTCTTGAAAGGCTTCTTGTGCTAATTTCTCAATGCAATCCACTTAGTAAACTTGATTTACGGTTGAAGAAAACTTGGTTGATTTGTATAAGTCAAATTCGATCTTGTCCTCTTTGTTTGTAAATGTGAGTTTCCCATTCTTAACATAAATTATATCACCTACTTAGAATTTCTTCCCAAGATCATGGATATTTCTTTATTATATTCCATGCCAAGAATAACAAAGTCGACATACACAATAAATTTGTCACCTTTAAAAGCACATTCTCCAATACATCAAATTAGGTAAGTGATATATCAGTTGGCCAATTGCAAGGACACGATTGTTGGTTTCTATTTATTCGACCCTAGCTTCTTCTGAATGGATAGATGCATTAAAGAAATGCTCCCAAATCACATAAGGTCTTCACAATATTTAAATCAAATATATGCAAACGATTGAGAAGATTTTTAGATCCTTCAGCTTTGGAGGTAACTTTTTCAGATCCTTGAGCTATGGTTTCATTCTTCTCAAATGTTCTTTCCTTAGACATGATCTTTTTGAGAAACTTGACATAAGTCAACATTTGAGCAATTACATCTGTTTGTAATTTTGATATGTAATTGTTTGAAGAGCTTCACAAAATTTCAAATTTTTTTTGTTATTATTTGACTTTTGGAGTATTTAAGGGAATAAAATCAGTGATACATATGGTGGAGGTGATGTATGATTGCTTTGAATCTTCGTTTTCTTCCTTTTCTTTGATTTTAACATACTCCTCCATCTCGTCCTTTTTCTTAATATTCACTTTCACTTGTTATGGTTCTAATGATCTTCCACTTCTCAAATCAATGACATTGCATTGCTCTCTAAGATTAAACTTGTGTCTTACTCGACAAGCTTCCTTCCTCTCTTGAGTTGATGGAAGTAGCAAGTTGCCCCACTTGATACTCCAAGTTCTTGTTGTATATGATCAACAACTCCATCCATTTTTTAATCTTCTCAAATCTACCACTTATTATATTAGTAAAATTTTCAATAGCATACTCTCATGATTGCTTCTTTTCCTCTAGTGGTAGAGGATAGGGTTCAGGATCATGGAGAGGTTGGTAGTGCGGTTGGTATACTTGTTGCTCGCAATGTGATGCAAGCATGATGTAATGGTATACTTGTTGTGTAATGCAGTTGATATACTTGTCGTTGGTAATCATGCAAAGCTTTGCCGTGTTCTATCTACGAATATGCGTCGCTTTCATCGAATACTTTTTTTTGAATATTTTATTCGGTCAATGAGGAACGCCGACTGTGTTCTTAATCGACTCGGATCATGTTCTCTTTGTGCCGCGTGCAACATTGTCCTCACATGATCCATTTTCGGTCTCGACGCGGACCATTTTTGCATATTTCTTAAAACTTTTTGTTGATTTTTGACCAACTATTTTCGCAATTATCTAGCTGGGAACTTATGAACTGTGGGTTGTTAATCACTTGGTTGGAGACTTAACAATTTAGGTTTAATGTTTAAATGCATAATAATTTAATTTAATTTGGGATCGACATGGTTCACACTTTCCTAAGTTAATATTAAATTAAGATAGTTAAGTCATTTGGTTTGTGTCCTATAAAATTAACATAATTCGTCCGTCATATGAGTTGCATAATTGATTTAATTGTTTAATCCAAGATATAACAATGGGGGGTTAAGTCCTAACCTTAACCAATTTATCAAATTGAAATCTTCAGAAAATCACATCTCATCTTTTTATCTTTTCTTATTCTATCTTATATTCTCTTTTATCAGAAACCAATTAAAACTCATCAGTTCAAGTTAACAGATAAGGTTTAGAAATTAAAATTCATCAGTCCTCCGGGTTTGACCATTGCACATGTTGAATTTTTGTGATTTAATTTGCACGCTTCATAATGAGGTTGATATGGTGGCATTGGTACAATGCTTGATAGTGGTTGTGATTTATGTTGTTGTAAAGATACTCCTATATTGCTCCAAGAAAAATCAGGGTGATATTTTCATCTGGGATTATTGGTGTTAGAATAGAGATTGTTTGCTTGGTTTAGATTTAAAAAAAAAAATTATATGTTCGGCTTGGAGGCATTTATAGTTCTCATATGATCCTCACAACCTTTCACAAACCACTTGCATGTTGGCCACTTGATTGACATTGCCTTGATTCGTTTTTGACATCATTTGAAGGTGTTATATCCATCATTATTTTTTGAGTAGGACCATCCAAAAGTTGGGTCTTCATACTTTTGACAATTTGTGGCTAATTGATCCAATAAATCACAAGCCTTCAAATATGGAAGGTTCATGGTAAATCCTTTTGGTGAAAAATCAATACTCAATTTCATCGCGTGTGTCAATCCATTTTGAAAAGTTTCAATCAATAGCATAAGGGAGTTGTCTATGTAACTTCTTGAATATTTTCCATATGGCCCAAAAGATTCATACCCCTTTATTAAATTCCATCCCTCAACTTGGAAACTTGCACGATGGGTAGAATCTCATCATAAATGCTTGCAACAACTCATTTCAAATATTAACTGCTCCTTTTAGTTGAGAGCCTAATCATTCTTGGGCCTAGTCTAAGAGAGAGAAAGGAAATAACCATATTTTAATAGCATCTTTTGTTGCTCCATTCATTTTAACTATACAACATATTTGGATAAAGTAGTTGACATGTGGGGTGGGATTTTCATTATTTATCCCTGAAATTGATTCAATTGAACCATTTGAATAAGACCAGATTTGAACTCAAAATTAGTTGTCGCTATTCTGCATCATCATGCTAGACCCGACACATTGATAGTTTCTTGTAGCCAATTCCTTCATCAGTATGGTCATTATGTCTGTTTGATCAATATGGGCATTAACATGTGGTACCCTATGTTGATTTGTTCAATTGTTCCTTTGATTTCCTCCTTGATTTATATTGCTGTCCTCATTCACACGTTGTTCATTCTTTTTTTTTTCAATCCACAAACCTACTCCTTGTTTCGTGGTCATTGCTTGCATTCAACTCTTAGGGCTTTTCGATTTGCACGATAAATCTTTTCAATCTCCCAATTGAAATGTTCTAGTTCCTTACATGAACATTGCATATAACAAAAACAAAAGAAAGATGTTCAGATTAAAATTGAAAGCAAAAGTTTAATATTGACACACTTCTCTAGCAATAGGGAAAAAAACTTGACAAGAATTCCACAAATGCACAGGTCTTGTGTGTAATAAAGATATTGATCCCATGCCAAAGGTGTCAAGTATTAGAATTAAAGAGTTCAACGTGTTATCTAAATGATTAGGGTTAGATATGAAAAGATAATAAAAATGATGACTAATTAAAATAAACACTAAATTGTGCGATGAATAAAGAAATTGTAGGAAATATGTTAGATGAATATCCTATGGTTTATGTTGATAATGCCTTGAATCTCAACCAAATGGTAAACCCTTATATGATTCCCTATGCATCACAACCGCTCGAATAATTAGGGCGGGGAAGTCGCCCGTCCCATACGGGGATCTCAATTTTCTATATTGTATTGGGAGTCCCTATATAAACTCCCTAAGTTTTGAGTTATTATGCATCCTTGTAATCATTCATTATTTCTCCATCAAAGAAATCACTTAACCGCCACTCGAGGACGTAGCCCTATTAAGGGTGAACCTCGTTAATCTAATGTCTTCTTCGTTGTGCGAACTTGTCTCTCTCTCTAGTCTCATATCCGCAACAAACTGGTATCAGAGTCGTGAGGTTCATAGGCGATCCTCCATTAGACGAAGAGATGGCGTCGCATGATGAGAAGATCGAGAAATTCATCGAGTAGAACAATTTCAGGCTTTGGTAGATCAAGATGCAAGCACTTGTAAAACAACAAGGGATATGGGCGCTGATCGCACAGATCGCGAAAGACAAATCAAGACGGAATGAGATTCGAAGGACAGATCAATAGAAACAAGTACTTCCGTGGATTTGAGGTGCTAGATGAGAAGACCCACTCCATGATATTGTTGTGTTTGGCGGACGAGGTGATCATCAAAGTCGTCAATGAAGAAACGAAAGCTGGTATGTGATCAAAACTTGAAAGTCTCTATATGACGAAGTCTCTGACCAATAAGTTGTTATTGAAACAATATCTATTCGTCCTCCGCATGGAAGAATGTACTCCTCTGAAAGATCATCTCGATCAATTGAATACTCTTTTGATGGAATTAAGAAATATAGACATAAAGTTTGAGGATGAAGATGCAACCCTACTTCTGTTAGTCTCTCTTCTTATTTCCTATAAAAATTTTATGCAATCTATGATCATTGGAAGAGACTTTATAACTCTGGAAAAAGTAAGATCGAGTCTTCATACTCGTGAACTTTGATATTGGGCATCTGGTAAATATGTGAAACTCAGGCTGTGGGATTGGTGACCACTGCTGAAAAGAGACATGCCCCAAATTATAAGAAGGGCAAGCCGAAGTTCAAGAAGAAAATAAATCCGAAGGACATCTATAACTATTGTAAAGAAATAGGTCATTGGAAAAAATGATTTCCCTAAGAAGAAGAAGGCCACGGTTCTACGGTTGTACATAAAGACAAAGAATCTGAAGATGATGATTATGTTCTTGTTGTGACCGGT
>LTAE01005893.1:0-27068 GCA_001647135.1 Pontederia paniculata | reverse complement strand
CCTTCGGAACCTGGCGGCGTGGGGTAGGGAGCGGAGGATTCCTCGTCACCTACCGCGGCAAGCCGCCGGCACCTGGGCGACGTTGGCGACCCCTAGGGCATCATCCGCAGCGGCCAGTTCGACTCTCCACCAAGGTCCCATTATGATGATGAAGATTTGGTTGACTGTATTCAATATTTTCTTATGGAATTACCCTCCCTCTCCAACAGAACTCTCTCCCTCTCTCTCACCTTCTCTATCGTGTGCCGCCAGATTAGCTCAAGCGCACCTGACTTATAATATTGATGCATGGTTGATATGGGATGCAGGCTTATTTTCATCTCCTTCAATGTTTTCCAAATGAGATTCCATTGTATCATTTCTTATTCTCAATGTTAACCTTGTATAAAGAAGCCCAATGGCCCTAGCTAATACAATTTGAGATGGGAGCGCAAATTTTACTTATGGTGGTAACTTGAATCCACATCACATTTTGGATATACATCCACAATCTATATTTAGTAAAGAAGCTTACCAAGTTTCACATGGCATTAATGGAGAAGATAAAAAAAGGAGCCTAGTGGTTGGAAAAGAAGACAAAGGTATAAGAAAGTCAAATTCCATCTGTGGATATCAGAAATGTTGAGAGAAGTAAAAAAGACCACGGTAGATTTTTCTTCCTCTTAAGGTTAAACAAATTGGAAACTAGACAAGAAAGAAAGATTCTACTCAAACACTGAAATTTTCGTTTCTCTGATGTTTCAAGAAGGCAACGAAATATTGTTTTTCCAATGTTTTATTTTCTGGGTCAAACTTTTCCCTCTATACACTTTTCCAAGGAAACACAAAGAAAGTAACAAAAAAAAAATTTCCAATGTTTTCTTTTTCTGGGTCAAAGTTTTCCCTCTTTAACTTGTTTCAATCACTTCTCCTAATTATTTCTTGTATCTCTTATCTTGATAAGTAGATAACTTATGACTAACACTAGCTATAAAATCCAGAAATGATGACACGACTACAAGTTTTCAGGAAAATTAACAAAAAGTTTAAACTTTGACTACTGTCTCCGATCTGGCCTGAAATTCTTTTAAGCATGAAACAAATAACTTTTGCATTTGTCTGGAATTTAGCCTCCATCAGTATTCTATTAATTATTTTGTTTGCATGCTAGTGTCGCATTGAACTCCGCCTATGTTTATAGCCGGTCCCAAGCCCGGATAAAGGAGGAGGGTTGTGTTAGGCCTCGACAGCCAACATAAAACCTCGTCGAATCTCATGAACATGGATCAACAAATATATTGCGTGAATGCTAGGTCGTTACCCATAAGTAACGCTGTGTATGGCTCGAGTACAGTGATAAGAGAGCAAGAGCCGCTGCATCCTCGCCTGAATGCAGTGTTAAATGAGCAAAGGCTACCACACTCTAATGGATGGAGGCGGCTGAAGAAGCTAGTCCATGAGAGTAAGATCAGATTAGGCTCTTGGAACATTGGGACGCTAAATGGAAAGCGTTTTGAGGTAGCACAAGTAATGAGTAAGCGTAAGATTAATATATTGTGCTTACAAGAAACTAGGTGGGCTGGAGAGGGAAGTAAAGTGATCAATGTCAACGGTTCCAAACTTTGGTATACGGGTAAGGTAAATGGAAGAAATGGTGTTGGTATTATTGCGGATGAAGAATGGAGGAAGAATGTTGTGGAAGTTAAAAGGATTGAGGATCGAATCATATCCGTGAAAGTAATTATTGGAAAGGATATAATGAACGTTATTAGTGCATATGCACCTCAAATAGGGACAGAAGCACATCTCAAGGAGAAGTTTTGGGCAGATATGGAGGGGTTGATTGAAAGTATACCGATAAACGAGAAAGTGTTTATTGGAGGAGACCTTAATGGACATGTGGGTAAAGAGGCGGGACCACATGCAAGGGTTCATGGTGGTTTTGGTTTTGGGGAGCTGAATGAAGAAGGACAAACTATTATCGATTTTTCTTTAGCATATAACCTTAAGATTGTCAACACTTGTTTTAGGAAGAGAGAGGAACATCTAATCACCTATAAAAGTGGAACTCATAGGTCTCAGATTGATTTCTTTTTGACAAGGAATCCTGATAATAGATGGTGTACAAATTGCAAAGTGATTCCGGGGCATGGGGTGACCACACAACATAGATTGTTAGTTCTTGATATGCGAATTAAATATATAAAATCAAAACGTCGAACAATTTCAAATCGAAGGATCAAGTGGTGGCAGTTAAAGGGGGAGAAGCGAGAGATTTTTAAGAGTAAGTTATTGGAAGAAGGGATGTGGGAGTTACAAGGAAATGCTAGTATCATGTGGGAAAATGTGGCACAAAAGGTTGAAATGGTCGCTAAAACAATTCTAGGAGAATCAAAAGGTTTTGGATCACGAGATAAGGAGACTTGGTGGTGGGATGAAGATGTACAAGAAAAGGTGCGTAATAAGAAGAATTGTTTCAAAGCTATACACTTAGACGGTAGCTCTGACAATTGGGAAAAATATCGCTTGGCTAAAAGGGAGGCTAAGAAGGCAGTTAGTGAGGCTCGAGCGAAAGCATATGAGGGGTTTTATAAGGAGTTAGGGACAAAGGCCGGAGAACAAAGGATTTACAAGATTGCAAGGAATAAAGAGAAGGAGTCGAGAGATTTTGATCAAGTAAGATGCATAAAAAATGAAGGTGGTAATGTTTTAGTCACGGAGGAGGATATTAAGAATAGATGGGAAGAGTATTTCAATAAGTTATTCAATGATGGATGTGAAGGTTCCCGTTGCGATTTGGAGGACTTGGCTGTTAGTGAAGGTGAGCTTAATAGGTCATTTTATCGCAGAATTAGAGTTGCGGAGGTTAGAGAAGCTCTTAAGAAAATGGAGAATGGTAAAGCTATTGGACCGGATGGGATACCGATTGAAGTTTGGAAATGTTTAGGAGAAAAAGGTGTGTTGTGGTTATGTAAATTGTTTAACGAGATTTTACGGTCAAAAAAGATGCCTGATGCTTGGAGAATAAGTACGTTAGTTCCTATTTACAAAAATAAAGGGGATATTCAGAATTGTGCAAATTATAGAGGGATTAAGCTTATGAGTCATACAATGAAGTTATGGGAAAAAGTGATTGAACATAGATTGAGAGTGGAGACTAGTATTTCTGAGAGACAGTTTGGATTCATGCCAGGAAGATCCACTACAGAGGCGATTTATTTACTAAGGGGAATGATGGAGAAGTATCGAAGTAGGAAAAGAGATTTACATATGGTTTTCGTTGATTTAGAAAAGGCGTATGATCGTGTACCAAGAGAGGTACTCTGGAAAGCCTTGCAAAAGAAAAGAGTGGGTGTTGCATATATTAAGATTATACAAGATATGTACGATGGGGCATTGACTAAGGTTAGGACACCAGGAGGAGAGACGAAAGCATTTCCTATAAGAATTGGCCTACACCAAGGATCATCTTTAAGCCCATATTTGTTTAACTTAGTTGTGGATGCTCTAACCGAGAGTATCATAGATGAGGTACCTAAGTGCATGCTCTTTGCTGATGATATCGTACTTTTAGCGGACTCAAAAGATGAGATTAATGCAAAATTGGAAATATGGAGAAACACGTTGGAGTCAAAGGGTTTCCGTTTAAGTAGGAATAAGACAGAGTATATGCATTGCAATTTCACGAATAGACAATTTAGAGGCGATTCGGAAGTTAGGTTAGGAGATGATATAATTTCTCAAGTGACAAAGTTTAAATATTTGGGATCAATTATAAGACAAGATGGGGAGATTGATGATGATGTTAACCATAGAATTCAAGCTGGTTGGTGTAAGTGGAGGAAGGCTACTGGAGTCCTTTGTGATAGGAAAGTACCCCATAAGGTTAAAGGGAAATTCTACCGCACTGCTATAAGACCAGCAGTGTTATATGGTAGTGAATGTTGGGCTATGAAGGGACAACATGAACATAAAGTGGGGGTAGCTGAAATGAGGATGTTGAGATGGATGTGTGGTCATACTAGAAAGGATAAGATTAAGAATGACCATATACGTGAACGAGTCGGAGTGGCCCCTATTAGCGAGAAAATGGTAGAGAATCGTTTGAGGTGGTTTAGTCATGTCCAGAGAAGGCCATTAGATGCACTAGTAAGGAGGGTAGAGCAAATAATCTGGAGTCCGATTAAAAGAAGGAGATGGAGACCAAAGCGAACACTTGGCGAGCTAATAGAACGAGATCTATTAGCGAATAATATACCTAAAAATTTGGTTATTGATAGAGCGCAATGACGTCGTATGATCCATGTAGCCGACCCCACCTAGTGGGATAAGACTTTGTTGTTGTTGTTGTTGCTAGTGTCGCACTGCCATGAAGGAAGAAGTATGATGGCGCCACACCACAATAAATAAAAAAGGCTACCAAAAGAATTATGGTGATAAGTAAATTGTTGTGCATGTTTGACTATGTTCTAATAAGAACTGAGAAGCAATCACCATAAATCGCTTAAGTGACCATTGTTTTCTTTTAAATTGATTATGATATGGTACTACCACATGGATGTGGTATATCTATGTATGTTTGACGGTCTCAGATCAGCACAAACCAAATTGTTACAGAATATCAGTAGAGAATAGATTTGACACATATCTGCAAGTTTCTGATTTAAATAGAACTGAGATGAGTGAAAGTTCAGGCTTTTTGGTATAACCTTCACTAAATTTAATTATGCTCATCATTTTCTTTCTTTTGTTACCCATGAATCAAAGTGACTAGGAAGAGAAAACAATACGTCTCACATCTCACATAATAACCAATAGAAGTATTTTTCTTTCTCCACTATCCAACCAGAACACTCCAAGTGTCAACAGTTCTTCCCTTTTTCCAGTCTTAAGCATGTAGATGGACAGGAAATGATAAAACTAACTTCGATAGAATAAGCAGTACGATAATCAATCCACCAGCATTTAAGTTGTTCATATAGGACAGTGAATCAAAGCCACAGAAAAGTCACGTGCACTTCATGTATGACTATATCATGGGTCAAGCAACCAACAAAGATATATTAATGAGAACACGCTATAAGCTAAAGGTTCAAACTTGGAACTTCTTAGCTACACTAACACAAGACACGAAGAAATAACAAAAACAAACAAATTTGGGAAGAAAGAAATCATTAAACACACTTGAACACACTAAAGGTCCCAACTTGGAAGTTCTAATGCAACAACAAAGATCTCATTTTGGAATAAGCAAGCATAAAGAACCCAAAAATCACCACAAATTGAGCTGGAAATAACCACATGATGATTTTTTTACCTTTTTTAACTGATGTCGATATGGCACTACGGAGACAATTAATGTGTGGGGTTGATCTACTTCGGAAACATTTGTTTCTGGAAGTAGGGCTTGGGAAGAGATGCACGTAGAGCTACTGATGAAGGAGGGTTGGGGATAAGTATACCAGAAGGCAGAATATTTCTTTAATTACTAAATGGGTATAATGTATTAGGATTTGGATATGAATTTATGGTGCTCTGTCTTCTATTCTTGACATGGATGAGTTTTATCACGGGAAGCAAGAACCAGTGTGTCCAAGTAGTCCATCATTCTGGAGGGGTGTGACAAGTGTTATCCCGTTAATCAAAACATTTTTCTCAATGTCCCTGAGAACTAGTGTAGACTTCATATTTTGGATGGAGGATTGAACTGAAGGTTGATCTGTAGCTACTTTGTATTTGAGATTCTTATGGGACAGCTTCAGACCAGCGTACATCGGTTGCAATCAGTTGGTCAGGTGGGTCATAGATGCCAATATTCAGATTGCCCTTATCAAATCAAAGAATGGAACAATTACTCAACCATATTGATCGGCTCAAAAAGTAGATCTTAGATACCACATGTAATGATGGGTTGATATGGGTGCATGGTCAGTTCAGTGTTCATCAGGTTTATAAACTGCTTGGAGTGGATGATCAACAAATTGATATGGATCCTGAGTTTAAATTGTGTTAAATCTGGCGACTAAAAACTTTGTGTATTTGCATGGCTTAACATGAAGAAGTGATTAACAATGGGTTAGAGTGGAGTGGCAAGCAGCTCCTCCTCGTCTAAGCAGGCCTCGAGTTTGAGTCCATGCGTACGCAAAAGATTTCCTCTAGAAGTCTCATCCATCATAACCAGGCGTGGCAAATGAAAAAAAAAAATAATAGGAGAACGTGATTACTTACCAGATGCTACCAGAGAAGGTGGATGCCAGGGGCAGATTGCAGCTGTGTGCTTTGTGTGGATACCTTTGAAGATAGGACACATCTTTTACTTGAACGTGCTATTGCTTGTGGAGTATGGTCAAAGGTGTAGGACTGTATCCTAGATATGAGGTCGGAGGCAATATTTTGGCAGTCTTTTAGATGTAGTGATTCCTTGAAAAGTATACACATTACATATTTAAAAGATGGTGAGCAGGAACTATCATCTTATTATGAGCAATCTAGGGTCAATGAAATAGCTACATCTTAAACGATGAAAAGGTTTACATAGAAATTATTGTACATGTGTGAGGGTTCTTAATTAGTTGGGGAGTGTTCAACAATTACTTGCTTTATTGTACATGATATTTGTTGATAATGCCTTGAATCTTAATCCAGTAATAAACCTATACGACCCCTTACGCAATATAGCCTCTCGAATAATTAGGGCGGCGAAGCCGAGGGTCTCACTATATAAACTCTAGGGTTTGGATTATTTTACATCTAGTGTCATCTATTATTTTCTTCTACATCAAAGAAAACTCTGTCGCCGCTCAAGGACATAGCTCAGTTAAAGTTGAACTTTGTTAAATTTTGTATTTCCTATGTGTTGATTCTTCTCTCTCGTATTCTTGTAACAATATTTTATAGTTAAAAACACTGTAAAGTTTTCTAAAAAAACACTGAATAAAGTTGGATGGCTGACACATTGTCAACCATCCTAAATGGTGATAATGCACTACCATATGGTATATCTATGCATGTGTGGCCATCCCAAACCAATTTGTTACAGAATACCAGTAGAGATTAGATTTGAGCCACCTGAAGGAAGTTCAGGCCTTTTGGTGTAAACTATACTAGATTTAATTACGCTCAGCATTTTCTTTCTTTTGTCACCCATGAATCGAAGTGAATAGGAAGAGACAATTTGCTTGAAAACAATACTCCCGACATTTAATTTCCAGAATCTCCTCTCAAAAGATAACCAACAGAAGTATTTTTCTTTTCTCCACAGTCAAATCAGAACACCTCCAGTGTCAACAATTATTCCTTCTTCTCAGCGTTAAACTTGAACAAATATACAAGAATTGATAAAATTAACCTTGACAGAATGACCAGTAAAATCAATAAATATACAAGATAAAAGTAATGCATATAAGATTGCAAATTAAAACCACAAAATTGTCCTGTGTATCAAGCAACCAACAAATATACAATAATGGAACACTCTAACGGCTAAAGGTTCAAACAGGAACTTCTTAGCTACACAAACTCAAGACTCAGAGAAACAACAAATCCAAACACGTTTTGGGAAAAAAATCAAACCACCAAATGCATTGGAACACCCAAAAAGTCCCAACTTAGAAGTTCTAATGCCACAATAAAACGAATCCAGAAAAACTTCCAAATCGAGCTGGAAATAACCACCAAGACCAGTCGAACCCTCAAAATGGCGACAACTTGACGCAAGCAATCCAGATATCAAAATCTCCAATTTTGGAGTAGGTAGACGTGAAAACCAACCAAGAAAGTTGCCAGAGATAGAATGTGTCTAGGAATGAATCATACTCGGCCTTTCTTCGACGGCAGAGGCAACGGTAGCCGGAAGCTCTTCATTCTGCGGCTGCCCCGGTTGCGAGTCTTCTTGGAGAGCGGAGCAACGGAGGCGCTGGAGGCGACGCTTCGACAAGGCGGGGAGACAGGCGGCCAACCCGACGGAGATCCGAGGGGCGGCACACCGGCAGCGCGAAGGGGCGAATAGCTGCGGCTGGGAGAGGAAAAGAGTGGTGCTGCTTCCCATTGCCTCTTCACTCCCCTTCGTTGGTCTCTTTCCAACAAGGCAAATATGTGCTTTTAGTTTTAGGCCAAGGAAGAGGTCAATAATAATATCGCAGTCTATTTCCACTTTGTTTTAGATTTTTTCTTTCTTTCTTTTCTTTCTTTTCGTTTTTCTTGTATCACTTATTTATTTCTTAAACCTCCTTAAAAACTTTTGTCCAAAAACTGAATGTATTCTTAAACTATGCTATAAAAACAGTCAAAATATGTGTTTAAGGAAAATCATTCTTTTTTTGTCATTCAACTTGCAAATTAAAATATCTAAAATGTTAAACAAAATGTTAGAGTCTAGTAATATTTTTTATTATTTTTTAGAGGAGCGTAAGTCCTGATATAAATATAAAAAATATATATTAAATTTTAGAGCCTGATGCTACAATTACTTTTATGCCTATTTTATGGGTTTTTTTCCTCTTTATGTGATTTTTGTCAACCATTAAGAAAAGACTAGTATGTTATCATTTTGATAATGTGTAATGTTAAAATTGCTTTGCATACTCAACTTTTTTCCCTAGACCGGCGGTACGAAGGCAATTGATTTTTTTACTCGGTAACCACTTTGATTTGGCATCACTTATTAATTACTATAGGAGATTAAGTATAGTTTAAATATAGTATATTACCATTAGATATACTACAAAAGGTAAGTGTGTACATTAAACAATACACAAATTCAGGTTTTGTGTAATATAAAATATAAATATATGTATCAACATTTTTCATATTCAAGTTTTGAAGGTGTAGCACATTTGAATAGGAATAGAAACTATTATTACTTTATGTATATATGTATTACTGTTTTTATTATTTTGGACCATAGGTATTGTTATTTATTGTGTATTACATGCACTACACTATAAAGTGTATCACATCTCTCTCTCTCTCTCTCTCTCTCTCTCTCTCTCTCTCTCTCTCTCTCTCTCTCTCTCTCTCTCTCTCTATTTATCTATCTATATATATATATATATATTTATATATATATATATAAAGAAGATAATATTTAATTGTATATCGTATACAAAAATAAGTATGTTTTCTCATAATTTATAAGATATTTTGGAAAAAAATTAATCTTATAAAATTTTAAATATAAATGTTACAATTTTTTAATAATATTATATGGTTGGAAAAAATATTCTATATTAGTATATCTAAAGTTGCTTCTTCTCATGAAAAAGAAAATAAGAATTTAATGTAGGTGAAACATTCTTCGTGTATTTTACCGTAAAACACCTATATAATTAATTATTTATTTTTAAATTATGATTCGAATTAAAATAATCTAAAATTATCTAGCTAATATAAGAATATAATATAATTTTAAATTATTTCAATTTGGACCACAAATTTAAAATGGATGATTAATCATATGAGTGTTTTATCTAAAAACACATGAAAGCTATAGTAGTCCACTTTTTTGTGAAGTGAATTTCTCTAGAAATATTAAACCCTTGGGAGCTTGTGGCATATTGTCAAACAGTGTGAAAAATCACTTACATTATTCATTTATAATATTTAAAGTAGCAAGTCCAATAATGAGTGTGATTTTTTAGATATTATTGAGGCTAAAATTTGTTATAATGAAAAGAAAAACATTTTGTCTCTGCATTTCGTCATAAAACATGAATTATCCACTTACTTTCTACCGGTGAAAAAGTAAAATGCAACAACAGATTGTACAGTTCAGATATAGACCTTATAACATTGGATCACAATAAAATAAAATAAAATAAATAATTCTTAGTCAGGAGATGCTCATCTAATGGTCAAGTATAAAATGTTAACACCACCTCTGTGTGACATATTAGTTCGTTACCTCAGAGTCTATGAAGCTTATTTTAAGTATTTTAATATGTAGGTGGGATGACATTTTTCATCCATTAGATGAATACACTTTTAAAAGTTCTTTGTAACTTTTCTTTAGTTTTCTCCATTTTTAAAGTTTTAAGTAGTTCATAAAAGAAGAAAAACTTATCCATACAATTTAAAACACTTTTAAATGCACGAATTAAGGATGCAAAGATGTCATTAACATATTAAAAAAATAAACTAATGAAAAAATGATTAAATATTAGATAATTGTCAAATGAAGAAAGTTTACACGACGTAAATTGACAGGTTCAGTAGGTAAAAAAGATCAAGTATAAAAGAAGTATACAAGAAAGAGGCTATCTACCCTCTCTACACATACGCAATAAAAATTTGTATGAACTTTTAGATATACTTTTTTTATTTAGGCACTTGCCTGAAAAGACAAATTTCGATCAAATTAATAATATTAAAATTTGAATTCAAAATTATTATTTTTTATCAATTTTGAGATAAAGTCTTACTAATCAATTATATCAATCAAATTTAATTATTAACTTTTAAATATAAACCTTAATATTCAACAACTCAATGAATAGTCACTATTCAAGTATTAAAAATCGTATTGATCATTTTGCCTCGATTCCAAAGCCTCACCGGTTTACCGATCACTTGCTGGTAAAATGTAATTATTTTTATACCATGGTCATTCATCATGGCAAAAATCATCGACATGGGCATGAAAATCTTCATAATAAATTCTCAGTTTTTGTGAGGTTTATAGCCTTGGATCTAACATAATGATTTCTATTGTTGCCAACAAGAGGCACATTGCGTTAAAACAACTCGTCATCAATTTACCCAAAAATAACATAGTCCTATGTGATATAACATGATGAACTGATGTTTTCCTTTTACAATCTGCACCCACATAGAACATGGCACGATATGTTTTTACCAAAGTGCACAAGAAATGGCATAATGCAATTGAACTCAGAAAGATATCTCCAGTTTGGCTGTTCTGCACATAAAAGGAAAAATAAAACATAAAAGGGAATGACTTTCGATAATTGAATTTGCCATCCATCAGTACAAACAAGTCACAGAAAAAGAGTTTTTCACAAATGACTTGGCCACCAGTGTTATAAATACAACTCATGTAATCTTTTAGAGTCATTTGGCTTTGCAAGCAAAAGATATCTGCTAAAGTCAGACAGAGTTCTTGCATCGGGAGAGTCACAAAGTTTGTCAAAAAAGAGTATAATCCTTTCGCTAAAAGGGAAACACATGCTGTACAAGATTGACCAATGTCGACAATCCGACATTAATGCAACATAAACAAACTCTCACCAAGAGGAGACAATCCTCATGCTAATTGCTCCAACAAATTAACTCGACTGCACAAGTAACATGCTTCCAGCAAATGTTAGCGAAACACAACTGATTGAATGATAAGATAATTCACCTTGGTTTTAGTAACGATGGTTATACGGCAGAAGTACCTTTTCTTTTACTAGTATGAAATTGAAAGGAAAGAAGAGATGGTCAATAGAAACTACATCAGAGTGAATAAAACAAAATTGAACACTACAAGCACCTGGCACAAGGCGTTAATTCAGAGTGCTGCAGTGACAGGAAGTTGGTTTATGATGTGCGGATTTCAACTTGACACATTTCAATACCTGCTTCAAGGGAAGCATTTAAATGTATGCATACCCTACCATAATGCGGCATTATGTTACTTTTATGTGCCAGAAAGAAAAAATATATGGAATATCTAAATTTGTTCTTATGCCTATCTAAAGGTAGGAGATTTACTTTTCTCAACTATATATAGTCCTTTATTTACATGGGTTGTGAAGAAACAAAAGTTCATACCAGGATCATTACTCAATTGTTTATGTTAGATCTTCCAATCTGGGCTTCAGCCAATGATAAACTAAGGTCCTCTCTCGATGCAGATCTTCGACTTGACAGTGTTGTTTGACCACGGAGAGATTGCCACCCATTTCCAATCTGACTTTGACTTAAATTACCAGAAGAATAGCTGTGAGTGACACCCAAGGGAAATGCTGATGACTCCACAAGCTGAATATTGCTGCCTCCTAATCCATATCCCATGCCAAAAGGATGCAGTTGGGAACCACCAGTTGTAGGACTGAGTGGTGCCTTTGCCCTTCCATCACCTAAAAACAAACACAAATGGAATAAAGGTTATATACATGACAAAGCATTAATCATGGCTCTCACATGGCTTGTCTCCAAAACTAATGCATTAGAAAATGATGAAGAAGCAGGGTGAAGACATCAGAAATATGTGAAAAGATCCATGATATCCCTCATATTTTCTCGACGTTTTTGGAGGTAATTTGATTTCTTGAAAGAATAAGAAACAAATGTAGTTGTTCTTTCAAATGTAGAGGCTAAATATAGATCAATGACTTCGAACTACATGTGAATTGATATGGATGAAACAGCTGTTTAAAGAATTGAATACTTTGCAATTACAACCTATGAAATTGTTTTGTGATAATTAAGCAACCAGTCACATTGCATCAAACCTTGTCTTCCATGAGAGGACCAAACATGTTGAAGTAGATTGTCACATTGTTTGAGATGAAGTAATATCCAAGAATACTAAGACATTTTTTGCTTCATCGAATGATTAACTAGCAGACATGTTTACCAAGGTTCTTCAAGGTCATCGAGTCCTCCATATTTGTCGCAAGTTGGGCATGCATAATATGTTGCAACTTGAGGGGAAGTATTAGGAATATACCTTTCCATATATATAAATATTGTATTATGAGTGATGAAGCCTCAAAAAAATAATTATGAGTGATGAAGACTTGAATCCACTTGGGAAAAAAAAATGATCATACCAAATACTCATAAATAAAGTCTTAAGTTTGAAAGGAACCATACAAAAGTATTTATGGGGTTCTAGACACTCCATATTCAAATAGTATGACAACTTAAATAAAAGGAAAACTAGTAAAAGGTAACCTAATATAAGGAAAACTCCTAATAAAAGGAAAAATAAATTAAAATAAAGTTAAACTAATAAAAAAACCTAATTAAAGGGTCATAATTAAAGACTAATGACTATATGGCATAAGGCTCATAATATTATTCTTGTTCTATATCAATGAGTCTCTCCATATATCCTGTACAACATATATATATAAATACAAGAGGATCCCTCCGATTGTGTGTGTGTGTGGATATTTCTCTCTCTCTCTCTCTCTCTCTCTCTCTCTCTCTCTCTCTCTCTCTCTCTCTCTCCCCGTTCGTTTCAGTTTGGTTATATAGTAACACAAGAGGTTTGGTCTGTCCATGTGTGAATGAGTTGACATGCGGATGGAAGCAATTTGTTAGAGGACATTCAGGGTTGGTTGTGTACATCAGGATTTTCACATATACATATGCAGGCACCAGGGAATTGGACCATTTGCAGGGGAAGCGATGCTACATTGATTATTATACCCCATTCTAAGAAGTTTATTAAGGAATGGGGAAAACTTTGTAACTTATTGATGACTATCGATCTCGCTACTTATCCATTCCCTTTACAAAAAAAAAACAATGAACAAAGAGTAGCAGGCATGCTAAAAATTTACCAATACATATGAGGGAATGCACAAGAGTATTAGTTCATGAAAAATGATTAGATAATGTGTATCATGTTTTTGCACATTGGAAATTGATTGTTATGATTGAGATCTTGAGGAGAAAAAACATGTATATACACAAAAAAAAAAGATGTCGCATTGATATTAGGAATAACAGTATTAGGACGGCTTATTTCAGCTTTTCAAGCTTTTTTGAACTAGGGCAAGGTTATGCAATTAAGTTTTCAAAAAATTATCGCATATAATCTATCCAAATGCTTTCATTCTTGTGTTTTCTTGGACCTTGAGTTCATGCTTAACTTTAGAAAATAGATGCATATTTGAACAAGACTGAGTGAAAATTCATTTAATATCAAAAGTTAATACTCCGTCATGATTTCAAAATTAAGAACTCACTAAAAGTACAACAAACAGATGCTTCTTGATAAAAGAATAAGGCCCCCGTAGATAGAAATAAAAAACAACTACAACATCTTATTAGCAGAAATGTAACAAGAAATCAAAGTATGCTAGAGACAAGAGGACCTACCAGAACTGATAGTGCTCCAAAACTGGAACCTGAAAGATGCTGGGATGCTTCGGATAGAACTGGTAGGATTATTACTTCTGAAAAGTGGGAGGTAGAATCTCCGAGAAAATCTTGGAATCCAATTGCTAGCACATGATAGTGATAGCGCACAAAAAAGTACTAGAACAGAGATCAAAATCATTATGAAAAGAATTGCTGGATGGATCTCTCTATGCATTATCATATAGCTTTGAAGATCGAGTCTGCTAGAAAATGTTTGTCCTGCCTCCAGCAATGCGACCCCTAAGGTCCAAGTTATGCTACCAGTGCCAATAGTCACCTTATTATCTCCAATGTGTAGACCATCTCTTAGAAGTGATGCAATATATGGAGCCCTAAAGCAATACTGTTCTATAAAAGGCTGAGGAATGACATTGGTTTTTGCAACTTCCCATCTCATTTTACAAAATCTTTTACCCATTTTGAGAACATCTTCAATGGAAGACTCAGATGTCAAATTGAAAAATCTGAAGACCACAAAGAAACCAGACATAGCATAAAACTGCCCAAGCGGCTGAGGTGAACCATCACTCAGAGCACAAGGTCTCAGTTTGCAATCGACTACAGAACCTGTGTTAGACCATTCAGACAAATTGACTGTTACTTTTGCAAGTGCACTACATTCCTCCCAATGTGGAGAACCAAGCAGTTCAACAACTGTAGCAGGGTTTCCTTTCCTCATGGTTTTTCCACCAATCACAGGACTTCCTTCCAAGTTGCGGGCAGCACAGTAGGAACACGAATACTCCTCCCTGTATCCCATATGTAAGCATGGATGTTTAAGCTCCAATTTACCATTTCTTCTGGTGCCTGAGAACCTTCTAAGAAGAAAGGCAACAGATCTGTCAAATGCATCATTCAAACCATACCCTGGCAAAGAATATGCACTAAGATGGTGGCTGGCTGATGCAATTTTTAAACTTATACTTGTATCATCATTCATCGGTTTCTCAGTCTCAAATGTAACTTGTAATGATGAACCACCCAGGTCCAGAGAACCATAAGTTCTGCTGGGTGGCAAGGCACCCAACATACCCAAATGATGATTAAGTGCCATCCATCCATAATAAGCTTCCTCCATTCCAGATATTAGCTTAATCCAATCTCTATTACACAAGAATGATGAATTCTTTAGGATTTCCCATGCTTTGTCCAAAAGCCACTGTGAATCAGAATTTGATAATCTTCGAACACCAGCTGTAGCATACAGGAAAAGGGATGTATTCCTATGTTCACGTTTTGGGATTTGTTTCTCAGCCCATTGAAGAAGTGGTTGTAGTGCGGCCCTTAAACCAGATTCGTTGTGCACAAGCTTATCAAAACCAGGCTCAGTTTCCATACGGAGATATGCACGGCCTCTCTGCTTGTGGGGTTTTAATCGAGGCTCTTCGGGTAATGATCTTATGACAATGGGCATGCTCGAATGATCTTTACTTTGATAAATAGACCACTTATAAACAAAAACTCTAGTGCCAGTACTACCACAATCTAGGATGACATAATATTCAGATGCTTCATGTGACAAATAAGTACGAAAAGCTCTGACAGATATATAAATAAATGCTAACAATAAGAAACATCCAATAGTACATATGCTTGTCCTTATCCATTTCTTCCTCTTAGTAGGAGATGATGGAGGTGATTTCTCTTTTGAGAAGCTTGAAATACCTTCTCTTTGGAAAGCACGAATGTGCTTTGATCGTCCATAACTCCTATCTGTCTCAAGGTCAGTACTTTTCCATTGTTCTCCAGTAGTTACTGAATGTAGATCTTGGAGAGAAGATGAAATTTGCATACTGATCTCCTTCTAGGTGTTTGAATAATATAGATAAATTATCCTAGAAGGTGGTGAATGAACTGCTGCCAATCTGTAAAAAAGAAATTTGCAATTGTGATTCTTTTTTTTCTGAGAGGAACTGGGATTCTTTTACGCCAAGACACTTCCATATATGTTGGACAGGAAGTATGGAATTTAACTTTGAAATATTTATCATATATAAATAAAGTCCGATTAAAAGAGGGAGAGGGAGACCATAGCGAACACTTGGCGAGCTAATAGAACGAGATCTATTAGCGAATAATATACCTAAAAATTTGGTTACTGATAGAGCGCAATGGCGTTGTATGATCCATGTAGCCGACCCCACCTAGTGGGATAAGGCTTTGTTGTTGTTTGTTGTATATAAATAAAATTTCAGATGCTTCAATAAAACAATGTATAAAAGGATTGTTCTTTTTGAGAAGATTAAATCCTTTATAAACGTGATATAGCATCACTTAGTTTTCAATTGCCACCTATTATAAACATATACCTGTTCCTTATCCTCCACTCTCCTCTTTGGTTAAAAGGAAAAAAATGTTTCAAACCATAATTGAGAAGATTTTTCAGAAACTTTTTGAAAGAGACCAAATAATCATTGACCAATTAAAGCAATGGCTTTTCACATTGCTGATATTTGCAGAAGTAGGTGGGGTCAGCTACATGGATCATCTCCTTCTAGGTGTTTGAATAATATAGATAAATTATCCTAGAAGGTGGTGAATGAACTGCTGCCAATCTGTAACAAAGAAATTTGCAATTGTGATTCTTTTTTTCTGAGAGGAACTGGGATTCTTTTATGCCAAGACACTTCCATATATGTTGGACAGGAAGTATGGAATTTAACTTTGAAATATTTATCATATATAAATAAAGTCCGATTAAAAGAGGGAGAGGGAGACCAAAGCGAACACTTGGCGAGCTAATAGAATGAGATCTATTAGCGAATAATATGCCTAAAAATTTGGTTACTGATAGAGCGCAATGGTGTCGTATGATCCATGTAGCCGACCCCACCTAGTGGGATAAGGCTTTGTTGTTGTTTGTTGTATATAAATAAAATTTCAGATGCTTCAATAAAACAATGTATAAAAGGATTGTTCTTTTTGAGAAGATTAAATCCTTTATAAACGTGATATAGCATCACTTAGTTTTCAATTGCCACCTATTATAAACATATACCTGTTCCTTATCCTCCACTCTCCTCTTTGGTTAAAAGGAAAAAATTGTTTCAAACCATAATTGAGAAGACTTTTCAGAAAACTTTTTAAAAGAGACCAAATAATCATTGACCAATTAAAGCAATGGCTTTTTACATTGCTGATATTTGCAGAAGTATTATGAATTTTATTATCGGAAACAAATTAGACCAAATACAGTGAAGACATGATGCAGCATAATAGAAAAGGAAAATATAAATTATAAAAAATTAATACCATTCTGTTTCATTTGTTTGCCAGCAATTTCTCACTTCCCTATACGATGACAAGTTTATCCTCACTGCATTACACCTAATAGCATATTATTGCTAAACTTTTTTAGGTCATCTCATGAATTCCATTTCTCCATCGATCAAATTTAATACTATATCCTTTGAAGATTCAGAAAGATAATAGTCTTGTGCAACAACATTTGAACTATTATGTAGTTTATCTATCTACATATCCTCATTAATACTTTTAGCAACTTCCATAAAATATGAGAGATGCAGGTCCATAATTTTGGTTACACAAGCTCAAGCACAACATATTACCAAACCATTATCTTGCTAATGTTGAGGTTTGACAATCAAGATAACAAGGATGTATAAGGACTTCATTCATGATGGTGGCATTGGCAATCATTCAATCTAGGTATACCCAAGTGTTTAAGCTTTCATTGATGAGTTAGATATAAGACAATCTAATGCAGCAGCCTAAAGAAGTCGTAGCATCCAACTACAGCATTTTAATTAAACACCAGACAAGAAAAGTCACAGTTCTATATGCAAAATGATGAAATTGGGAAGAACAAATAAATGACGATTCTACGAGTGATAACAACGACAAAAGCTCAAATTTTGAACGGATTGCTCATCGTCTAAAATTGCAACTGTGATTTAAACTCATATGTAATCAATTGAGACCCTTCTACGGCCGAAATCGATGACCATCTCATTGATTCTACCACTATGAGTCGGGTGAACCGTTAGATTAGATCCAAAGTGTAAACAGCTGAAACGAAGTAAGGAAGAGCGCATCGGCCGCGCACGAGCTAATTACCTTTGCACTCCTCGAGCATGAACGCCAAATGCTGCGACGGCGTGGAGGAACTTTCCACCAGCAATCGGGAGAGGGGGACGCCGGGATCGGCGGAGACGCCGCCGGAAGGGGGGTGGGGGTGAGACAATGAAAACCGAGATTTAGATCTGCTGCCGACGTGCGGGCAGACGGGAATTTGGAAGGGGGGCACGGGGGAATGTGTGTGGAGTTTGGCCGGAGAAGTGAACGGCCGGCGACGGGGAAACGGTCCTTCGGTGTCGGCTTTGTTTATTTTGTACTGGATAGTGGATACATGTAACAAGTGGCGTGGATCGTGATCTAAATAAAAAGGTGGTTTCCAGTGGTTTTTTTTTATTTCCTTATGTTCTTCACGGAATGCCGCCATATTAAGACGTGGCCTCAAAAGATTAATAAAGATTCGGATGTGTTTTCAAATGTTCCCAAATTTCTAATATCAGGTTTCTCCATTTGATATTAATACTTATGGGTGTTCACGGATCGAGTTTAACCCGACCCGACCTAAACCAACCAGTTTTGGTCGGATCGATTTGGGTCGGGCAATATGTGTTTGGGTCTAAAAAACCGAACCGATCCAAACATTATTGGGTCGGATCGATTTGGGTCGGGTTCACGATTTACCCGTGATTTTTTTTATGAATTCTTTTACATTAACAAATAACAAACTTTAGTGTAGAGAAGTTTGTATAATTGATTTAATTTTTAAATATAAACAGACCTAGTTGACAAAAAAATAAGGATTCATGTACATGTTAATTGTGGAATTAAACTTTTAAATTTACAAAAATTCAAATATCTGGATATTAATGCATGACGTCTTGTTTGTGGCATATGACACCTTATTTGTGACATTACCTGAATAAGCATAACAAAATAATAATTAGTACCCAGAAGTCAGAACCTAGTTAATATTAAACCTCAAGAGTGATGCATCTCTAAGAAATTAAAATAGTGTGCAAATGTAAGATAAAAAACCATAAATGTTTGAGCAGCTTGTTTGACAACTTCGAAGATTTGCAATCAGCGATTGCAAAATAAGTCCTTCTTGATCCAAGTCGCATCGTACCTTGCATTTGAGTTTTTGAACCCTTAAAATCATACCATAATATAAAGGACAATAAAAGACTTGTAACAAAGGAAAGATGGCCAAAACTAATGCTTACCTCTGGCATAAAAATGACACAATGCGTTGCTATATCAAGATCAAACTATGTGTTGTAACTTTTGTTTGCCTCCTGCAAGTTCATTACAGAATTAACAAATTCGATGACAACAATTCGCATGCCAAGACAAATGTCGAGAATGAGCCAGTATCGTGATTACCTTTCATGTTGCTTTAGTGCTTTGTAGGTGTCAGGTGCCTACATAAATAGGAAAATCTGGAAAATCTGCTTTGTAGCTGGAAAATATGCTAATTAAACCTCCTTTGCAGTATTATCTTCAAGGTCATTAGATGCAACGCAATCCACTACAAGTTTCTTTCGACAGACAACAAAAGCATGAAAAAGAGTCTGTAAACAGGTTGAAAAATGATGGCAAATTTGAGTAAAGTTTTAAAGAGTGCATGCACATCAGAGCAAATAAGTTGTAAGGACATAAGAAGAGTACTAGAAAAAGCATTTAAACATTGTTAGTATGTTAAAAAGCACAGAAAAACCAGTAAAGTTTTAAGGAGCAAAGGAACATGACTCTTAACATGTCACATATGGATATTAAAGATAATTAAAAAATAAGAAGCACAGAAAAACCAGTAGTATTTCCATCATTTCGTTGTTTGTTGCATGCCAATTTGGTACTTACTTAAATGCTCTATGATGTGATCTTTCCTATTCCTTTCTTCATATTCACAACAACATGGAATTTTTCATAGATGTTCTATAAATATACCCATGAACGAAACTTGAAAGTTAAATTCAACATTTAATTGAAGTGCATTTCCCTTCTTGAACATGTATAGATCCTTAAGAGATTCTATTACTTTGCTTTTGAAAAAAACCAACATATCTTATTTTACACACACCACACCAGCTTTCTACTTCACAAGACTTTCCTTGACTATTAGTTTTGGTTGTACAACTTATCCTTTTACTCTGTCGTATAATTTAACAAATTTGACTATTACACAATTTCATGCAATTTCCTTGGGTATGCTCCCAATACATAGAGGTACATACATTTTGATGTGGCTATTGTCTGTCTATGTATAGTCTATGATGCTGCATTTGATGGACACAAGTTTCTCTACACAATTCCACCGACTTATTTTAAGTCGTGGATTGTTGCCCCTTTGTCCTTGTCCATCCTTGTCTCATCCTATTGTAATCGATCAGTTCCACAAACATCCTCGAGTAATATCATCTTGAATGCCAAACACTAAATGTGATATTCATGATCTAATTCATACAATACTATAAATTTTAATTGTGCATTATGTGGTTAGTATCTACTAGGATATATGTATTAAATTGTGTGTCTAGTTTTAGTGATCATATGCTGAAAATTACTGAAATCTGAATATGGTCATGAAAATATGATTTTTGAAAAGTTCAAAATTTGGAAAAATAAAATATTGGTAATTGTTCTCATATATTAAAGTATATCAAATATGATTTTTCATAAATTTTAAGAGGAATTATAGTTTGGTTAAAAGAAGGTGCAAAAAAAATTATTAATTTTGTTCTTCGATCCAAAATTTAGATTTTGATTCCTTTGAAATTTATTTTTATAAAAATTTTATTTGAATCCAAATGGATGAGGGGGTCGTTTATTATTTACATGTAATGTATTATAAATAAATAAATAAATAAACAAATAAATAAAATATAGAAAAATATCAAGTTATTTACTTAAATGACATTACATGTAAATATTATCAACACCATGCACAAACTCACTCCAACTTTAGCCCAACCTTAAGTCGGTAACTTAAGTGGATAAGATGTAATATTTCAACTCTTTTTCACCTGCTCACCTATCTAGCACCTCCCATATCCGAAATCTAGAGAAAGGGCAATAGCATCTACACAATTGAGGCGATCATCAAACTAAGAAGAACATTTATGATTTTCACCACAAGGTAAGTAGTTAACTCCTTTTCTATGTATTACCCTACAAATTTCAGTTAAACAAAGGTTCTTCTGATTACGAGTTACTCATATGTGCCATCAATATCCATTAATTAAGAAACATAACAAAGACAACTTACTTATGTGTAGAACACACTAGCTGAAATTAAATCTAAGACTTGAGTTTCTTAAAGATTAATTATTACATTAAGCTCCTCAAAAAATTATAAATCTCATTGTATTTTATCCCCTTTGAGTCTACTTTTCATAGACTTTGGAATTGAATTAATCAGAATTTTATATTAGAAGTTGTGAGCAAATGATCAATACTCACTCTTACTATTCTATGTAGTAGTTTGTCCGAATTGTAAATTTTAACATAAATATTATACTTAGAATGAGTGAAAATCATTTTTATGTCACACACTATTGAAACTCTACTTTCATATCCAATTATAGTTACATTCATGGTTGTCAAGATCTCGATTTAGATTTTAAGATCTTACAATTTTACGATCTTGAGGGCCCTCACCAATCTCGATCTTAATGTGAGGATCTTATGAGTAAGATCTTAATATGATCTTAATTTATGTCGTACAATCTTACGATCTTATCCGATCCTATACGATCTCAAATAAATATTTTAATCATTTAAAAATAGTAGTTTTTACAATTTTGATGATAACAATGAATATAAATAGAGTTTAATAGATTTTTCTTACAAATTGATCAAATTATGATCTATTGAAATCTAATTCAAAATTTGAGTAAAAAAAGTAAAAATATATATTTTATATTAAACAAATTATTTTATTAATTTGTAAGATCCGATCTTACGATTTTCGATCTTATGACCCCTTACGATCTTACTTAAGATCTCGATCTTGACAACCTTGGTTATATTCTTAGCTATGTAAAGTGGAGGATATAACTATCACATTGTACATCACATAATTTATTATAATTCTTAAATGAAACAAAATATAAGCAAATTCCTAAATTTTCTGAGACCTCCCTACAAAGTATAAAACTTTGACATGTATATGAGTTCAACCTTTGAAAGTCTAGTTTCATCTAAAATTGGAATGATTTGATTTTATTAAGTATTTCACGAGTTATGAATTTTATATTTAACATAATTTAGTTTGTCAACACACATAAATGATATCGAACTGTGTTATTTTATTGAATTTTTTGTGGTTATTCCGGAAAAATTTGAAAGAAGATATTTATATGGATAAAAATTTTAAGAGTCTAGTTTTTATGTAAAATTGGTAGTATCCAAATATCTTGTATTTCTCAATTTTATGAACTTTACAGCTAACTTCACTCAATCTATTATGTGCAAAACTGAAATTGAATTGAGGTTGTGAAGTCCATGAAATAAAATGATTATTGGTGCAACTATGTTTCCATTTATAATGCAATTGTATTTTAACAGGTTGTATATGAACTCATCAAATGAATGAATTGCTAATCATGCAATAATATGTTATATGTTCTAGATGTGGACATGTGAAAAGATCATGCATTTGCACTTATATGCATTCACACTTTTTTCTGTCGGGATGATATATTTTATGCAAAGACGATATAAAATTTCTCGAAAGAGATGATATAATATCTTAGGTAATAATATATTTTCCTAGCAGGGATGATATGTTACCCTAAGAGATGATATGAACCTCTGGCCAGCTGGTGATATGATATATTGGATACATGATTGCATAAGTGCATGACATGTTATATGATATGCTATTGACATGTGATATGTTGGTGATGATACATGTTTCATTTATTCCTATAGTATGATACATATGATAATTGATATGAAATATGCTTATGTTGTTTTTTTAAATGAGTAGATAATAACATATAAACTATGAGTTTTCTATTTTACTGAGCTCTGATTCACTTATAATGTGGTTTCTAGTATTTTTCAGATAGTAGACTAGTGTTGTGACTGTGCTTGGTGATCCTCTATAAGGATTGAAGCACTTTTGGACGAGGTATAAATGATACTTAGGTATTTTCTTTGATCATTTTATGAGAATCCATGTCTTCTCATGGTGTATAGCTTTTGTATAAGGATCTTAAATATTTGTAAAAGGTTGTATAATGCATAAGTATGAAATAGTGTGAATTTGCTCTGCGATCAATATATATATATATATTGTCTTTGTTAGTGTTACATTTATGATATTATCCATGAGAGATATAAAATAAATTATAACTCACTTTCGCCATATTATTTTGATCGTCCATAATAAGTTGCCGCTTACGAATCAAACCAAGATTTGAATCGGGGTCGTAACTTATTAACTGCACCACCTAGTGCTACAACCACCATGATGGTCTTTTATCCTCCTAAAACAATGAATTATCACAACTTATGGCCTTCTTGTGAACTTTATTTCCACATCCATTCCTATGTGTCAATTTTCTACCTCAAAATAGCTTTATTAGGGCCACTACCAGGTTTGCCGAATTAAATGCCCTTCTTCAGAATCACACATGGGATCTCATCCCTCGCCAACTTCACACGCATGTTTTTGGAGATTAAGTTGTTTCATGTGAAGTATCACCCTGATGGTTTAATTGAAATACATAAAGCTCGCCTTATGGTGAAGGGATTTCATCAAAGATTAGATTTGACTATAGTGAAGTGTTTGGACTTGTTATTAACTTGACAAATACTCGGTTTTCTCTTGCTTACTTGTTAATGGTCGATCAAACATATTGACATTAGTACTATTTTCTTGCATGGTGGTCTGCATGAATTGAATGTGTGTATATACAACAACCTCTTAGACTTCTTGATAAGGAAAACACTCATGTTTTCAAGTTGTGCAAGTCCATCTATGCATTGAAACAACCCCCTCGAACCTAGTTCCAGACTTCATCATTTATTTGCTTAGAGTTAGTATTATTTCGGTAAATTTTTTCGTACCGTGCATCTACTTCATCATTTATTTACTTTTATTTTTCAAATAGTAAATCCATCCAAGTTTTGGTGTGTATTTGCAGAAAATCACTTGGAGCAAGCTGGATAATGATATAAAATACTATATGAAAATGAGTCAATTTCACATTCAAAAGATCATCCTGCTAGATTTCAAGGGCTGTTACACGCTTGTCACCACTGTGACAACAATTCTATATACCAACAAATTATTATAATGAACCACAACTGAATATCACGACCTTGGCAGAAGAGTTAATTCTTTCAATCACAATGTAACATGTCGTGACAATAATCACATGCCATGACCCTGATGCTAAAGTAACTACCTAGCAACGAGATACGATCGATAACTTTAAAAATGTAACAAGTCTGATACTTTATCCTAAGTCACCAGCTATTCATCCCACAAACCATTATAGGAGCGTCATGACATAGGTAGAAAGAGACAACATCGAAGATCTACGCATAACAGGTCATGATATCTAGTCACGGGGTTGTAAGTATGATAATTAGCAACTGTCAATTCAGACTCCATCCCGATTCATGAGTTGTGATATTTTGTCATGTGCCATCTTCTACTATATGAAGTCGAAGTCTTGCATGCCATTAGCAATTGTAATGGATGGATGAACAAGATTTGAATTTTAGTGTTTTGAAATGTTTTCATGCCAGAAGGACTGCTAACCCGTTCGACTACCATAGGAATCAAGTTAAAACAGATTTATGAAGATATGGAAGTGTTTTGCATGATTAAATCTCAGCTACAAAGTTTATCACGAATTTAAAAGAGGGTTCCCTTGTTTTGACTTGAAAAATTTTCAAACGCTATGGAAATTCTAAAGAGACTTGGGAGGCTCTAAATACATCCCTTGAGAGCTAGAAAATGAATGGTTGGAGCCGTCAACATGTGCCTTGAAGTAAAGAATGTGAAATCGTATCGAAGAGGCGGCTGAGAAGGATTTTGTGGGTAGTAACTCAGAAGCATGATCATACATAGGTTAATCGTAAATGTCCATAGTAGTTCATTTCTATATTATTTTGGGATGATTACTTTTGTATTTTGAATGTTTATTTGATAGATTTTGTTAATGATTTGCAATAGTTTTAATTCTAGGAAAACTTGCGAACCGTTTTCAATATTGATTATAGTTTGTTTAACTTTATTGAACATAATTGTTGTGTGCATGTTTTTCTTTATATTAGATTTAGTTAATTAGTTAACTATTGACGCATACTATGTTAATTCATAATTTTTGTAGACTTCATCATTAAGTAGTTAGTTGAAGCAACATGTGTCCCAACTTAGTAGAGCCGGAAGGACATGTTAGTTCTATGGCTTGTTGAATTGATCTCCGATTGAACAGTCTAATATTTTAGGAAGCACAACTTATTGCATCAATTCAAGAGTAGATATGGAATGAAGTGCTCTCTGTTTATTTAAATTAATGATAGTTGATCTTTACCCGAAAAGGGATGTCATAACTTAAGTATTCTTAATCCATCTGAAAGTTAAAATTTGTTATATATCATTTAAATCAATTGTCGTAGGGTGAAACATTGTTTGTTCCTAATCGCATCTATTATCTAGGCCCTAGTCATCATTAGTTATCTTCTATAATCCATTTTTATCTTTCTATTTTATTTTTCATAACCGAACCCTTATCCAATCTAATGTCATTTCCTATTAACTTTTGGGGTTAGATAGTTTATTTGTTCCTCATGAGATCGATAAGTCTGTACTCGTTATATTATATTACTTGAACGATTAGTCACTTGCTAGCATATGTTTGCCTGTCATGAATTATCGCATCAGTGTCTACATTATAACCTTCTTAAAAATAACTTTGCTCTCGAATTTGGACATAGTGTCAAGTTATGTAGTCAGTTTCATAACTCATTGTGCATTCTCTATATGATCGATTAAACCTTCATCATGCCATTAATGTGTTAATATGATATTTAGGCCTACATAACACTTAAGTTTTGGCAAAACTCTTATTCTCCCAAAATTATGATTCTGAGGGCTCGAACATCATTCAAAAATTTTGATCATACCAGAGTAGAACTCATGTCATGATATCATTAAAAGATCTTTACTTTCACACATTCACTATTCCAAACCTTATAGTTAGAGTTCAAATGGTCACTGTTAATAGGTTGTTATGGAAATCATTTGGTGTATTGGTATTATCTTACTTATGAGACATCAACCTCTTTTTTCATGTGATAACTTTATATTGTTATCCTTGTAGTACTTTGATATTTTCATTGTAATTTCATAACATGTATTTGTACAATATGTGCTATCGAATATCATCACATCAATGTCCCTTAATCATTTGTAAAGTATTTACTAAGTTGTTTTTACAATCTCAACATGTACGTATAATATAAAATATAATGCAATTAAGTTCATCTCATACATAATCATTTATCATATGATCTTATAACAATCATGACATTAGTATAAAGTTGAGTCTCTTATTCATTAGATTTAAGGTTCTACCATCTATTAACACATGAGTAATTCTCTTTACTATAAACATACCTTCTCAAAAGAAGTATTAATCAACATTATATGCATTATAATCATAGTGATGTAACTTTAAATCACGATGATATTCATATTTAGTCTCATAGGAAAATATTCATTCAAAAACATTAACTTATGCATATTGAATCAATTCCTAGCTTGTATGGGGTATGCTTCCATCTTCACTCTATCATGAAAGTATTGATATAGGTATTTAATCATAACTCTTTTGAATCTAGGATCCGGAGAATATTTTCAATAATCATAAATTTGTAAGTGAACTCAGCCTGTACTAATGAACTTGTTTGAGCTGATTTCTGTAACATGATATATT
>LTAE01005892.1:16279-27070 GCA_001647135.1 Pontederia paniculata | reverse complement strand
CCTGGATAGGAACGATTATCTTATTAGATTTGATTTAGTAGATGCATCCTGGATAGGACATCTAAATTTCAGTAAAACCTAATTCTCTTGAGAAAGATTAAAAACCTAAATTGATTTATTAAAACTCAGATTTTTCTTATTTATTCATCCAAGTCCAGTGCTCAAGTCATCATTCTGACACTTAATTGTTAGATCTTTACCATTATTTAATCTTTATTTTTATAATCAATATATTCATCAAATCCAATGTACCCCTCTCATTAGAATATTGTGTTAGATATTGATAGAATAAATTCCTTGTGGCATCGATACTCTATTCACTTACTTTATTACTTGATACGACTAGTGCACTTGCTAGCAATTTTATATGCATAATTAGCACGCATCAGAACCACTTCTTGGAGAGAAAACTCGAGAACTTGTTCTACAAGCATGGTATCCTGCACAACGTCGCAACTCCTTATCACCCATAGACTAGTGTGCAAGTCGAGGTGTCCAATCGACAAATCAAGACCATCTTGGAGAAGGGATTACAAAATAAGGAAAGATTGGAGCAGCCGACTTGATGAAGCATTATGGGCATACCGCACGGTCTACAAAACGCAATTAAGTACAACTCCTCATTGACTGATCTATGGGAAATCATGTCACTTTTCCATTGAATTGCAGCATAAGACATATTGGGCTATCAGGGAGCTTAACCTAGAAATGAAGACCACGGGAGAAGCAAGAATGTTACAATTCACCGAGTTGGAAGAATTGCACCTTGATGCATATGAGAACTCGCGAATTGACAAAGAGCGCACCAAGGCTTGGCATGATAAGAAGATTCTGAAGAAGCAATTTAAAGAAGGAGATTAAGTACTCCTTTTCAACTCCTGTTTCAGATTATTCCCGGGAAAGCTTAAAACACGATGGTCCATTTATGATGACCAAGGGCTTCAGCTATGGAGTTCTAGAGCTTGCCACTGCCCATAGATGAACATTCACAGTAAACGAGCATAGGGTTAAACTGTACCATGAAGGAGAAGAACGTCACTAGTGGAACGTCACCACCTGGAGGATCCGCTTATGATACAACTTGACTAGACCGAGACTTGAACAAAGTCCAACCAAGGTCTATAATTAGGGCGCTAACTGGGAGGCAACCCAGGGTTTCATTTCACCTTTTTCTTTTTCTATTTCAGGTCGTAGGATTGGAGGCATAATTCTGAGGTGTCACCCACAAAAGCTGGCAAATTTATAATGCACAACAACCCATAAGCTTGCAGTGGTAAATCGTTTTATACTGATAAAAATTTTCGAGTTCGTGTTTTGTACAAGCTACAAGTAACGAGTCAGTTAGAGACCGGTGGTGATGCACAACTTGTGATGAGTCCGATTGTGGATTGATTTAGTTCAGAACCCGATATTCACTTACTTGCGCCAAGAAGCAAGCTCGCGGTGACGTGCTCGTGGAGACAAATAAATCCAGCCATTGCAATGATAAGTGCGAGAAATTCATATTTAACTATCATAATCTTCCTATTTTGATGTAACTCTAGTTTTTATGAAATTTGTGAAGAAGCCATGATCTACACAACTGTTAATGGAATTGTAGGAAGTGGAGAAGAGAAGGGGTAGGAAGAAAGGAAGGAATTGGATGGGTCGTAGTCGCACTCTGTTTACAAGGTCATATGCGCAAATAGGCACAATGCGCTACGGTAAGACCATAGCGGAAGACATGACCGTAGTGCATCCCTCCATAACCGTAGTGTGACATTTCCATGGCCGTAGCGCACGAGATCCCGACCGTAGCGCACTCTCACGACCGTAGCGCACCTCCTCCTTGGACCGTAGCAGTAGCGAGGGATCGTTAGTGGTTGGTGGCATCGTCTATAGTGATATATAAGGATAATTAGGGTTTTAGGGGACTCTCTCTCCTCTCATTTGGATGGAGCCAAAATTTGGGCACTTGTAATGACGTTTAGGGATTCTTGAAGTTGTAAGAGGTATATTTAATGTTGTATGTTTGTGACTTTAATTTATGTTGGAGGATTGTGTTTGAACTCGTGATTTTGAATGTTATAATGAATTTCTCCTCTTTTGTTTATTTCTCTCTCTCCCCCTCATTATGATGAACTAATCTCTCTTGTTTTAGGGTTAGATGAAATTTAGGGTTTAGTTACTTTGGAATAGTGATTATGCTTGTACGTGACTTTTATTTAGTAAACATATTGTTAAATTCGTCTGATATTAGCTACCTCATTTGAATTATCCTAAGTTGTTAAATGATGAAAGTCATATTAATTAACTAGTAGACTTTGCTTAATATGATATATGAGTGCTATCTACTGCTATCTCATAACCCTAGTTAGAATTGTTCTACCTTGAAAGAGGAATGCGTGATTATTGGAGTGAAGCAAGAGTCTAATGCATGTCATATCACTATCTCCTTTGCATGATCACCCTAAACGGATTTGAAATCCTAGAACATTTCTCTCCGATATTCACTCTCATCTAGTGCTTAGTTTATTTACTTCTTTCATTCTACCTTCTTTAGTGTAATTGATAGCCTAGTGTTTTCTCTCCTAACCCTAATTGTCTAGATAACTACTTGAGAACTATAATTCTAGTACTTGGTTGCTTCCTTGTGGGATAGATATTTTATTACTACAACAAGGCCCAATGCGTTTGTGGGACACTTGTCATGAAACCCAACTAAAATCCATATTTAAAATCAACTTGGGACTCCGCAGCGATAGAATTTCATATCCAATTGCACAAGCCATCATCATAGTCGTCACATCTACACAGAGATCAACACAATCAAAATGGCTCTTTTCTCACCATTATCAACGCCTTCTATCACAACCGGCATTATAACCACCGTTCATTCCAACCGTTCTCATCACCGCCTTTCCAACTGCTTTCGCCTATATAAACACCCCCATGCAAAACCCTCTTTCTGAACCTTCGCCTCCCCGAGCACTTGATCCTTGTTCCATCGTGAAAAGAGCCACAAGAATTCATTTTTTCTCTGTTCATGACTTGTCCTTCCCTGATAAGATGGTGTCCACACGAAGCTAGAAGAAGAAACAAGGGACAGATAACAAGCAGAAGAAGATCACGAAGAAGGTCATCTCTCGTCCCAGCACCGACAAACCTCGCACCATCAACTGGATGGAAGAAGAGATCGTGGAAGATAACATCTCCCTCATCTTGCGAGTGGCGAAGACCATGAAGCCTCAAGAGAAGGCCGAGTCGTCACAACCGATACCACCCAGCACCTAGCCGCCGCAGGTGACGATCACATCCGCTAAAGTTATGCTGGCAACAACAGCAATAGAGGCCGAGAAGACAAAGGAGATCCCATCGCCTCGGCTCCCTACTCCCTCCTATGATCTCAACTCATCATCACCAAAGGAGGAGACAAAGGAAGCCTCCCTAGAGGCTTGATTCCTTACGCCCCCGGAGTCACCACAACCATCGTGTCCGCCCTCTCTAACACATCCACCTCCATCTCACGCCTTTTCACCCATACCTTCATCACTAACACCACCACAATCACCCTTAGCCCTTATTCTTTCACCACCAAACCCTTCAACCAAGCCGTCACCTATCCATGCTTCACCAGTACCATCTCGCCCCTACAGCCATCAGAGCCTTCACCACCCCTATAGAAGACCCCGCCATCTTCACCACCCTTAGAACAAANTCTTTCACCACCAAACCCTTCAACCAAGCCGTCACCTATCCATGCTTCACCAGTACCATCTCGCCCCTACAGCCATCAGAGCCTTCACCACCCCTATAGAAGACCCCGCCATCTTCACCACCCTTAGAACAAACACCGCCACCATCACCACTATCATCTATCTACACCCTTGTTACCACCTCTTCTAATTCTACTCTTCCATCGGCGCATACCCTGGAGGACAAAAGGAAACCTCCTCCTTCTCCCACTATGGCTCCACCAAGTCAAGTCGTGCTCCTCACCGCCAAGCAATAACAACACTTCCGAAAAATCAAGGAGTTGGACTTTCGGGCTACCCGTTATCTCCACGACATGACGCTATTCGAGCTAGGTATTCAGGAAGATGTGGAGTACTGCACGAGCCGCATCGGCACAACCAAGTAATTTTTCAGCAATTGGCCAAGTTATCTGCATCTCTCCGTCGAGTTCTTGAGCACGCTGCGGGTTGAGCAGCAACCCGACTGCAATGACTTCATCCACTTCTGATTCTACAATCGCAACTTCATGTTGACACTTCGGGAATTCAACAAAGCACTTGGCCTTCCAACCATCGGCCTCCGATAACCATCGAAATACTTCAAGCGTCGAGAGGTCTATGAATGGCTCATCGGCAAGAAGAGTGTCGACTTCAAGAAGACGAAGTCGCTCTCCATCCACAACTCAACTTTCAGGTATATACAATGGGTTCTCTGTAACACTATCTTTGGCAAGACCAATTCCAAATTGAAGGTCAGCGAGTCCGAATTATTCGTCCTTTGGGGGATGATCAAAGGAGTGCAGATCAATATTGGCGCCCTTCTCCTAGACCACCTGATGAAGCTATCTTCGAGCACCATCGGCGCCATCTGCATCACCTGCCTCATCACCCCAATCACCAAAAGCCTCAGACTCATCCTCGAGGGACCCCGGCCGGCAAAGGGAAGTGGTTACATTGACGTATCAAACCTTGTCCACATGAAGTTTCTCTACCAGAAGGACGATGATTTATTCCTCCGCTTCGACCACACCAACAACATGTTCCTCCTCCCGTGCCCTACAAAAATGAACATCAAGTTTTTGGCGCCATTGTCAGGGAGAGGTGGCCGCACAAGGAAGCTGATGAAAGCACCACCTATGGTGAAAGAAGTCGACGACTCCGACTCCGACTGAGGCAATCGGCCCTGCCACTTGTTCAAACACTAAGGACAGTGTTTTGGATAAGCTTGAGGTATGGCACCATGGTATGTTTTTCTTTTATTTTCAACCTTTCTGTAGTATCATGGTGTATTTTGTTGTGTTTTTCAATTTTCTTGGAAAATTTTCTTTTGTTATCCTTTATTTTCTTGAGGTATTTGACACTCCAGGTTCGACAAATTTTGAAAGCACAAAGGTAAGACTGTGAAAGACGACACATGTAACCTCAAGATATGAATGATATGAAATGTTTCCTTGACTTATGTTGCTATCACTAACCCTAACTCTTAATCTGTATCTTCTCTAACCACTTTGAAATTTCCCTTGTTTGTTTCTTGCTTTGTTTCTTCTAGCATTGTTTATGGAGCATTAGAGATATGTAACATACCTTCATTCTTGTCCTTTGTAAAATCACCCAGCATCCCTTTGTGAAATGCAAACACCTCTAACACCTTGTTTTCGGATCAAAGTTCAGGCAGAAACTTGACACTCACCACAACATCCCTTAGATCCTTGNTCTTGTCCTTTGTAAAATCACCCAGCATCCCTTTGTGAAATGCAAACACCTCTAACACCTTGTTTTCGGATCAAAGTTCAGGCAGAAACTTGACACTCACCACAACATCCCTTAGATCCTTGAATTTGACTATCCAGGTAACAGTTCAATCCTCATATTTTTCCCCAAGGTAGATCAAGAGTAAGAATATGAGTGAGAAAAACCCTCCATGTGTGAAAACCGAAGTCAATTTTTGCATCACAATCAGCATCACAACCACCGTCACCACCTAACTTGCAATACCACTTGTGAAGACTGAGTATGATGATCAAGAGGGTTAGTCGAACCCCCACATAAAAGAGGGTTAGTTGAACCCCACTGTGAGAATGAGCTTGAGTGATAAAGAGGGCTAGTGTAACCCCACAAAGAGAAATGAGGGTTAGTTGAACCCCATAGAGCGCCCAAAGTAAGATCAGTTCTAGAGTTAATTAGCATGACCCAATGCCTATACCTCGTCACACCCTCTGAAGTTCTTATACAATTTTGTTGTGTTGTTTTGTAACGCCCCAAAATCCGACCTAAACACGCGGCCGAATCGATATTCGACATGCGGTCAGGTGATCTCGGGAATGCTACAACAATAAACAATATACAATATGAAACTGTAATCAACAAAAAATTTGTTAATAATAAAATACAATTTCTGTATGACTCAATAAGATATAACACTTGATAAATATACCATGTTCAATCTTTACAACGAGAGCAGCGCCACCGCGATCCATTATTCTCGATTACTTGCACGGATCCAGAATGCAGGAGAAATCCATCCCAGTTAGTCGTATGCGGCAGTCATATTTATTTTAGAGACCTAATATTAGTCTCAAAACATCATATCAATTACATTTCAATATCAATATTATACTAGGTGTGTCAACTATCCTAGCATAATCAATAACTTTCAATGTACTCATTTATATTTAACAATTTATGAAAATTATTATCATTTAACAATAAATATGCTAATGTCTAGCATGATACAACCCTATGTTTCATCAATAAGTTAGATGTGTCTTCTACTCTAGCATGATCAATATCATTTATCGGTACTAACTCTTATTAGTGCATTATAAGGGTCATTATTATTATCATTCAATATTATCAATAATTAATGTTTGAATTTTATAATTTTTAATAATATTATGAGCATCAATAAGTACCTGTAGGTACACAATGTGTCAATAACAATTATCAATAGCTCATAATCAATCAATGAAGTTTATCTTTTACTTCATATTCTTAATCAATGTTCGTTCTTTACAATTATCAACAATGTTATGAGCATCAATAAATACCCGTGGTACACAATGTGTCAATATCAATGATCAATGGCTCATAACAATTAATAACAAATGATAAATGAACACATAGTACCCACAATACCCACAATACCCCAACGGTCATCTAGTTGTCAATAAGGCTAGCCAAGCCTGGGTAACACATAGTACCCACAATACCCCATGTCTGGGTCATAGATCAATGATTTGGAAATATCCCGGGATGAGATCGGCACCCCAAAATATGATTAATGATTCAGTAAAAACAAGGGATTGGATCGGCACCCCACAATATGATCAATGATTTAGAAATAATCCGGGATGAGATCAGCACCCCACAATACAATCCATCGAGATACCAGACTTCAATAAGTCAATTACTATCATAGTTAATGTTTGTCAATTTTAAAGCCTAATTACGGTTGTACATACAATTACGCTTCTAGGTGTGGTTCAATCAATTCTAGAATCAATACTAGAAGCACAATTCAATCATCATTATATGTCATAATATTATTCAATAAATAACATTTAATCATTATTATAAAAATATCTAACTTATGTTAGTAACAATATAAATAAAGCAGTTAGCCATAACTATTTATCATCTAATAGTGATCAATTAATTAACAATTCATAATCATCAATAAATAGTTAATCAATGTATGATCATTAACAATTATCAATTAACAATGATGATTCAATAATTATTAACAATTAAGCATAAACAATAACATATAATTCTTTCACTAGTTATTAAGTTGCGACTAGTTCTTAAATGCACTACATATAATTCGTAGTACAATCATTCTTTATCAATTCCATAAATCAATATTAATATAATTTGAAAATGGCAATATTAATGAACTCGATAATTAATACATAAGGATCCCTACCACATACCTTAATTTATTAGTCCATCATTCTTCTACAGTCTTCTTTTCCGAGCTAGATGGTGGTGATTCTTTCTTTATTTATTTCTTTCTTTCTTTCTTTCTTTCTTTCTTTCTTTCTTTCATTTTCTTTTCTTTTTCCTTTTCTCTTTCTTTTCTCTTTCTTTCTTCTCCATTTCTTCTCTTCCCTCTTCTTTTCTTTTTCTCTCGGCTGGTTTCTTGGGCATGGGAGGCTGGTGCACAATGGAGGTGTGCTCCTTTTATAACACACCTCCTCTTCTCCCATTGGATGAGAGAAGATGTGATGGGCTTATAAAATGCCCTCTCCTAACGTGTTGTGAGGCGGTGGCATTTTTCCATTTTTTTTATATATTTTTTTAATATTAAAGTTGTGATGTTTCTTTTTTGAGGATTTTCATACGTCATATTCAAGATGAGGGAAGACAAATATTGAACACTTAAGGCTTATTCTACTATAAGAAAATAGGAATTTGGAGCTTGTTAGTCAGAGTGATGAATTCTTAGCTCTAAAAGGTGGTTGTGGCAAGTTGTCAAGGGTCTCATGATGTATAGTCATGCGTAGGCCCGATCTTCAGTGATCTAAAAAAAATAAAGGATAATCCATCAAGAACACATCTTAAATGTTGTTGGGATGTGATGTGCAATTGGACTCGTTTGCTAAATAGGTTTATTCTCTCTAGTGTGATTGTTTTCTTAAATTCCCTAATTTTTGCTTGAGGATAAGCAAAGGTTTAAGCTTGTGGTAGTTGATGACTGGCTAAAAACATCATTTTTTATCCCTCATTTATGTCACATTTTATTGTGTGTTGCATGCCACTTGAACCCTTCTTGCCACTTTTTTACCAAATTGCAACATTTCTATATTTGATTAACCTATATTTAGAAAACATTGCATTTCATTATAAAATTGGGATTATTGTTCAATTTTGGAGCTAATAATGTAGAAATAGGCAAGCAAGGATTCGGTACCTTCAATTTCAAATTCAAATCACCATCCTTGATGAAGGGAGTCAAGAGGTAGAAAAGGTTTCCTAATCAAGCCGGCCCCAATTATGGAAACGTATTGCAAACCAATTAAGGGAAGAAGGCGGCTTGAAAGAATGCAACCACAATTCAAGGGATCACAATTCAAAAATAAAAACCCAAACAATTAATGTGGTTATTAGAGATTATAACAGCCCGGACAATTAAGGAAAGGAATCATGAATGGTTAATTGGAGATTATAACAACTAACCACCGGTAGTTATAAGAGATTTGGATCACACAGTGATGGTGAATTCACCCTTGATCAAGACACAACGAAGAGCCAACTTGAAGGGAGTCTATTTAAAGGGAAGATCAACATCATTCCAAGGGGCATTTGGCTAGAGAATTTTCTTGGTGATAGCAATGAAGAAGCCACCTCCAAATATGTAGTCTTTTTCTCTCTAGTTTTCGGAACAATGCTCCTATTGTCCCTCATGGGACTTAGGGGTTAGTTTTTTCTTTTTGAGTGTATTGTTTTTAATTGATTTCAAGGGATATTCTGTGACGACAGTGGATCTTTCTCTAGATAATTTCCTCGATCAATCTAAGACATAGAATAGTGAGTTCTTGGATTATATCAATGAGCAGTTGAATGTTGCATGGTTTTGTTCTTTGAACTCCTTATAGAATCGATTCATATGTTTTTAATGTTTGACAATTATAGATGAGCCTAGGGTGGAGCCTTGCCTTGGAAATGTTTTCATCATTGATATCTTCTCTGTTTACTTATTGCATTTAATAACCCAAAAACAAACCCAACCAACAGTCCTTTTCTCCTTGGTCTAGTATAGTTGAGTCAGGAATCTTCCTAGAAACTTAGTTAACCAGTCCTATGGATCGACCCCAAAGTACTGCAACTACCTGTGCGCTTGCGAAAGCAGTAGTTGTGTAATTTGGTGTTTGATAAATTTTAAAACTTGCCTTTGTAGTGAACAATTGGGTGTCATTAGAGTTGTCACAACATGTGTCACAGCCGGATCTTTTCTATTACAACATGACCTGTTACACAACGCGCATCATAACCAAATCACCTCGTTCATCCAATGACATAACGAGTCGCCTTACGAAGCCTGGGAGAGGTTCATGAAACTACTGAAGCAATGCCCTCACCATGCGTTCAAAAAATGGATGACGGTCCAGACCTTCCACGGCGGGCTTACTCCTGAGAGTAAGTCTACCCTCGACTCAGTAGCTGGAGGCAGATTCATGTTGCAAAATGCAGACAAAGCCAACCAGCTAATCAAAAGAGTCATCAAAACCCACTGAGAGTGGCCTGAAGACGAAGTTAATAGAAAGAGTCCCGATGAATAAAGTCTTGCCGCCAACCCTGCCAAGCTGGATCAACTCTCAACTCAAATAGAACACCTCGTCAACCTATTCCAAAAAACGCTGGAGAAAAAGAACGACCCCACCTCTTCAAGCCAGAAAATATTTGCAGCAGAGGCAACCCCTAACCAAACCACCCCACCTTTTGTTTGGTGCGAGCAATGCTGGATTATTGGGCATGTAGATGCACAATGTCAAGCGACTACCTTACAATGTCCAAGAAACCCAAGACGACCAAGTAAATGTAGTTGCACCATTCAATCAAAATCAAGCCACAGGGCAACGCAAAGGTCCACCTTGAATCAGATCTTGTAACGCCCCGACCCTCGAGATAGCGGAAGCGAGAAATAAAAAAAACTTTACTCGAGAGATCGATCGCTACCTCTATCATTCCACCATGGTTAAAAACATACCAAAATAATATTTAATTTTATTCTTTATGCATATATAAATATAAACAATTATGGTACAAGATAATTGTAAACCCTTAAGGACTCAGTTCCATGTGCCAACCCATGTCATGAGCATTGACCACCCTCCGTCAACCTGCAGGATGCAAAAATATAGGGAAACATATGCATATATACACATACATATATGTATATATATGCATAATTTCCATGAGCAAACGCTCGTATGTAGGGCCAAAATAAACATATAAATCATGATAATAGAACGCTAAAATTTTAACATGAAGCATACTTATAACTCATATGACATAATTTTAATAAACTAGTTCACTATTCTCATAATCATGTTTGTAATATTTGAAAAATCATATT
>LTAE01005892.1:0-15470 GCA_001647135.1 Pontederia paniculata | reverse complement strand
ACTGTAGATAACATCAAATCATGATTCCTAAATTTTCTTATAAATTAGACTTCCTAACTTTCATGTATAAAAATCTAGAATTCTAATCTTTACATATCATTTCTCTAAACATCTTGGAATCAAACTATTTTCTGTCCCTAATCTACAACCTGACAGATGAAGTCATGCATGGTAGAAAATTCATAACTTCATTTATAGATATTCTTTCGAGTTGATTCCACTTGAATATGAGCCTATGTAAAGTATTCTATCATACTTTTAAGTATCAAAATCTGGTTACTCTTATACCATTTATTTCATAATTTAACATCTGATCTTGTAGCTGTCTCAGAACAGCATGAGTGGCATGTAAAGATAGGATCATAACTCCTTACATAAAACTTAGTTTCTAGTGTCTCTAGAGTCTATGGAAAAATGACTTAAAGGGGAATTCACATGTAAAATTTCGTAATTTTTTTATGGCCAAATGATTTTGCAAATCATCTCATGAATCAGGACATAAATCTAGGGTAAAATATTTTACTTGAAGTGATAGTCACTTGCGCATTTTTTCTTTCCTCCACGGATTGTATTAGCTTCTGAAGTTTTTGGTGGCTTTAGATAAGAGGATAAGGCAACTCCACGAATTTTTACAGGATTTTATAGCAAGTGAAGTCGGTTGAAAAAATAGGCTAAGCAGGAGGTGGCAAGCTGCTTGCTTATGGCAGCTTGTTTGATGATTGGTTAAAGTGGTGGTCCAATCAAAATTTACATTTAATATGATAATTTTATTCTCAATAAATATTACTTATTTCTAATTAGATATATATTATGATAATTATAATTTATAGAATTTATTTATAATTATGTATTATCATTTATGTAGGTGCCACATGGCGAAATATGATTGGTCTTAAGGATAATAAATACTAACAAATTTGCTAGTATAATAATGGCACTAAAAATAGTAATTATTATAAAATTAAATTAGAGTTATCACAGATCCCATCCCAACCTGATACCAACAAAGGCCTCAAGCTCAAAACTTCAAATCAAATCAATTCCCACAATAGAACAATCAACAACAACAAGCCTTACCTACTTTGCAATAATACCTAGCACTACCCCCACCTCAAGAAAAGTCAAGTCTTGAAACTATGATGGAGTGCTACATGAAGCAGTTGTGCACCAAGATTGATGGACTTGCAGCACATAACAAGATCCTGGAGAGCCAAATAGCACAGCAAGCAAGCTCTGCTACAAGGCCTCCAGGAATGTTCCCAGGGAAACCTGAGGTAAATCCACGAGAATATTGTCAACTTGTATCCCTCAAGTGTGGGAAGCAACTAGAAGAACCTGTAAGAAAGCAAGCCCAACACAAAACAACTGAAGTAAGCTCCCGATATACTGAAACGAGGGCTGAGCCAAAAGCCCACCCCGAGGAGGTTCCCCAGACGACGCAATCCCTCAACGGCAATCCAGAGCCTAGCTCCAAACCGGCTGAACCTCCACGAGACAACTCAAAAGCAAGCCCTCCTACCTTAGAAGCTTCGGTCGACTCGAGATTCGTACCTTTTTCCTAAAGGTTGATGAAAAGCGACCAACAATTCTCTAGATTCATGGAAGTCCTAAAGAAATTGCACATCAACATTCCTTTTGTTGAAGCAATACAAAAAAATCCATCATATTCCAAGTTCTTGAAGGATATACTTTCAAGAAAAAGGAAGATATATCTCCACGAGACAGTGGCCCTAACTGAAGTGTGGCGATCTAGAACAAGCTTTGATTTGAAAAATGCGAACACGGCAAGTCAGATGCTAGCAAGTGCACTAGTCGAACAAGTAATAGAGTGATAAAGTAGAGTTGTTGATCTCACGAGGAATTATATAACTACATAATCAAAATTCTGGGCTAATAGGAGTAACATTGATTTCAGGATTGGTATTTTAAAAAACTAATACTATAAAAATATAATTAATAATAGTAATAATCTAGGGATGATGACTAGGGCCTGGACAAGACTAAACTCAAGATGAATACTCAGAATCTTGCACCACAATCGAATATGAGATGAAAATCAACTATTGAATCCTTAGATGGTTAGGCAAACTTAAAAGTTATGAATTCCCTTAACGGGTAACTCAACAATCTTGCATCAAATAATCCAAAAAATACTCCTTAACGGATCTATCCTCAGGAAGATGACACAAGTCGCAGTAAGATTTTTCCCTAAACTATTAAACCACCCTTAACAGGTTGACCTAACATACCACAAAGGAAAACGCCCTTAACGGGTAAGAATCGCAGGACACGAATTGCTTCAACTAGAAAGCCAATAAACAGTTCTACAGAATTTATTAACTAACAGAGGATGTGTCAATAGTAAACTAATTAATTCAATCAATGCCGGAGAAAATCAATGCACTCAGTAATCATGTTCATGAAGAGTCAATTCAATTAAAAGTATCGAATGACATATAAGTTCTGCAGTAACAAATAATGTCAATGGATAGAACTAACACAAAATATTTAGAATAGGTTGTCTTGATTACAAAATTCATCCCAACAACATATGGAACAAAGAATACACCTATGGATGTCGAGAAGACCCTGAACAACTCCTTAACGGATGATGATCTTGACTTCTTCTCAGCAGCCCTTCAGAATTCTCTTTATTCTTTGGCGTTCTTCTCTTTTGCAGCACCCTAGCCTCCTCCTTGGATCTTTGGATAGAATCTGAGATATGATCTGAGATCCCTCTCCTTGGTTGTAGATGAAATTGTTTTATATCTAGGGTTTCCTAGGGTTGGATCAGCATTACATGTGAACCCTTGGATCAATTCTGCCTTTCCATCAACGGTGATGATGAAATCCAATAATACTTACCCAAATCCTCTGAAATATGATAAGAGTCCAATTTTTAAAGTCTACAATCAAATCCCAAACTTTATGGTCGTCAAATCATCTCGGAATCTCAAAATTGTAAATTTGTGTAACTTCATCATGGCCCGTGACAAGATTCCACGGTCCGTAAGTATAGATAGCTTCATTGTTCCTCAAGACGTTATGGCTCATGATGATCTGTCACGGCCCGTAACTTGGGTGCTGAATAGGTTGCATCTTGAATTCCTTGTATCTTACGACCCGTAATAAGTGATCACGACCCGTAATGGTCTCGACAACTGCAGCGCTTCGGCAAGTGGTCGTGATGCACGTGACGCGGTCGTGATGTACACCATAATGGCCCGTAATAGTCTATTACGGCACGTAACCATTGAATTTAAGTTTGGATTGCTTTTGGCATAGGTCATGATATGATCTTTAAGGCTTGTTATGAGCTTTGCTGATGCTCATACTGATGCATCACGGCCTGTAACATGCTGTCATGGTCCATGATGGATTTTGAGAGTTGGTTTCTCCTTTGTGACAATGCTCCTTTGCGGTTTTAAGTCACTTTTAGTCTTACTTTGGCCTTTCCAAGTGATTTCCTACACAAGAACACCAAATAGGAGTAGATTCTAGACTTGAACAAATATAAACAAATAAAGATGGAAAATGGATGCATGCTATGTGAAATTGACTCAGAATAATGCCTAATGCAAGCCCTAAAATATGTTGTAAAATGCATGCATCAACAACCCCAAGCTTGGATGTTTGCTTGTCCTCAAGCAATATTAAGAGCAAAACTCAGAAAATAAATTTCAATCATTGTTTCCACCCTACAGAATTCACTACTTTTCTCTTGCCTTCATTTATACACTCATCATCAAAACTTCTTTCCACTTTTCTAAATAATCTCATACTCATAGATTCCTAATATTTAAACTCATTTAAATTCTTTCCAATTCAGCCCTACATGCACCAATGATTAGTATATCAAATAAGAACTTTAATACTAAAAGCACAAGTGTATATTGAGCTTGATAAAATAATTTGCTTTTAGAATTTTGCTTCTTTCATTCAATTTCTTTTTAGATTCTAGCCCTCACACATGATTGCATAGGGAGGTACATGTAGTGGGCTTTCAACTGATGACTCTCATACCTATGGCCTTAGGGCAACAGGTGATGAAGCACCCCTCAAGCTTACTTGCCCTAACGCTCCCAGGTTCTGAGTTAAGGTTCAAATCATAGTAATGAATTAGTTGTTAGTGTGCTTCTCCATATTGCACAAGGAGGTCCATGTAGCGAATTTTTTATCGGTGGATCTCATACCAGATGGCCTAAGGTCACAAGGCAAGAACCCCTACGGATCTAGTAACCCGAACCCTACAAGGTTTTGGATAACACATGTCTCAACCTCCGCAAGTACTTAACATAAAATATTTTTAATCATAAATATATAACTTAATTGTTTTAATAAGCTCAACATACACTTAATGGTTCTGTAAGGAAGTAATTATTATCAAATAATACAAAGGATATGAAGAACATAAATAAGAAATTGTAGTCTAAGTATCTAAGATTCTATTTGGCAACAATCTACAACCCATATTTTCCCAAAGTTTAGGTCATAAGGGATAAACTTAAGGCATTAAAATTTCTCTATCTACAGATGTCTCTGAACATTATTCTCATAAAGTTAACATTACAAAGCATGCGACAATTTGATATTTTGAATTTTCAATTTTTTTCAATTCTTTTGGATTTTTCATTGATATGACAACCATGCAATACAAGATGATAACAATGCAATAAGCAAATATGCAGTACATAAAGTAAATATGCAAAACATAAGATCCATGAGAATGCACCACCCCAAGCTTAAACCGAACATGGTCCTCAGTGTTTAGGCCCAGCCGAAGGTAGGGTACAAAATGCAGAACACAAAGACTAAAAAATAAAAACTATAAAGAGACTAAATACGACCTAGTGTACTCTTAAGGTGGTGGTGGCGGTGGTGGATAGAACAACAATGCTCCATAGTGCCCCTGGTCAACATGATAGTCATGCATGCGTCGAACCATGTTCTCAGTCCTCTCCTGGCGGTCTCTGATGTCTCTAATGTCGCCATGTATAGAAGTCAGAACAAAATACATAGATGAAAAGTCATAAGCAACATGTGTGTAAGAAGGGTCAACATCCATGTAGGAGGGTTGATCATTGCTGGGTAGGCTCTGGGGCTCGACGAGGTGTAACCATCGGTTGCGGTCGAGGTGCATCTGTGGGTAGCAGGATTCAGTTATCTTCATCTGTGGAGTCGAACCGCTCCGTCTCTGAACACGGCAGGACCATGTCTGAATCCTTGAAAAGGAATACTGGGACTCCCCGTCGAATACCTCCAAGATTAATCGCTTAGACTATGCACTGGTTCAGAAATGATGAATCATCAAGTGAGTCCAGATCATCCAAGTCTAGCTGAGGTGCATGGCAATTGGGGTAATGAGAGCCCCAATAACAATTGTCCCCTTGTCTTTCTTTGATTTCTTATGAAAAGTACGCGCCAGAATTGCTCCCACATTCATAGGTGTGTGGGTAACCATGCAGGTAGAGGAAGAATAGCTATGGTTCTGTCACCCCTCCCGAAAATAGAGTTAGATAAGATCCGGTGCATGTATCAAAAGACTGGATTCTGGATCATCGTACTCTTTGTCGTTTGATAATTAAGATGCTTAGCCCCTGTGATAAGCCTCCAAAAGCTGCTAGCGTCAAAATCCTTTGGAATATGCAAATAGCCTTGGTCTAGAAACTGGTAGACAACATTGAACTCGGTCAGAGTGAGGTTGAACCTGGTGTTAAACAGCTGAAAAGAATAAGATGGACTGTCCCTGCTGGCCTTCTTGATTTCGAACGAGCTCAGAAACTCGAACGCTTTAGGAGAGAAGGCTGGCCACCACTAGTTAATGAAGAAATCCATGCCGATGTTCCCAAACAGCATAAGGACAAAGTGGTGTAAGTTATACTCCATCATTGTGGCGTCATGCACGAATTTGATTGGAGTGAGACGAAGAGTGGCAAGTATATCTGCTCGCGCTCGGTTCTCCGTCTTCTTGAGCAGCTTCTTAGGTGGCCATGGAATAACGCCTAATGCGGGTGGAGGTTGCTCGTCAACAGGCTCCTTACATCGGCGAGTGGTGCCCTTCGGGCGATCGAAATTGGCCAAAGTACTGACATGGGCACTGAGTTGTGGGGCATGAGGTGCTGTAATGGCCAAGGCAGAGGTGATCATCGCCTTTTGTTGCTTCTTCACGGGTCATGATAGAGGGTTACGACCTGTGATGTTTGCTGTTGCGACTCATGACAACGGTGGGGAGGCGTGATGGGTGTGGTTGTGGGCTTCAATCGTTGTTCTTCGAGAACTTACGGATCGTAACATGAGTTGTGGCCCATAAGTCCCGCGGCACGCCTGGCGTGGTCGCGGCTGTTCGGCGTTGATACAGAGGGTTACGGGGTGTAATGAGGGTTACATCCCGTGAAGTAACGCCTCCTAAATCAAGTTGTGGCTGCGATGGTGCTCCCTTCTTCTTATTCACGGCTCATTATTGTCTATAACGGGTCGTGATGGTCACTAGCTTGATGTTGCAGTCACCGGCGTAGGGGACGATGGCCGGTGCACGCTGTGATGATTTGCTGGTGGATGCGAGTGTCTATGTTTGCAGATTGGAGAACGCTAGACGCCAGAGAATCTCGTCGATGGGATCACTGGTGTGCTCTGGAGATGGTCGCGCAACAGGCAGATGCAAATCGTGATGGTCGGAGTGCTGTTGTGGAAACGGCGATGGTAGCACCCTGAAAGGAATGTTATAATATAGAGAACAAGGTTTCTGGTGGTTCTGGGGCGTGAGCCATTAATGCGGTCAATCACGGGTCGCGAGGCCGCCTCGTGACAAGTCATTTTGGCCGTTACGAGGTCTTTAATGGGGCACTAATTCTGACCATCATGGGTCTTGACACAGGGTGTTGTAGGGTTGTTGGCGCATTCTGAGGCATGTTATGGAGTATTACGATGTGTGTAATTAATGGGGTGAGTTTCGAATGCACGTCATCGGCCCTGATGGTGTCATGGGGGCGTTAAATGAAGGTAGGTGTTGGTTCCAGCTTTAAAGCAGACTCGACATGGCTCGTGATGAAGTGTTACGACTCGTGATGGTGTGAAAATGGCCGATAGTGGGTCGTGATGGTGGTGGCAGGTCGTAAGTCTAGTGTTCTAGGAGATTTGTAGTTGGTAGTTGGTGACTTACGGGACGTTCTATCTGGTTACGACCCGTGATTAAAGTCGTGAAGGTGATCCTAAGGTTGTGATTTGTGATCAATGTTAACGGGCGTGGGTCGGGAAAAATTCAAGTGGATTGCCTACTGGAGTTGACTTACGACCCTTGACTTTTTGTCATGGGTCGTAACATTTTAGCAATTTGAAGAAGGTCCCACTGTCGAGCCCGTGATTTAATATCACGGCTCGTGAACTCCAAATGAGGTTTCGTTCTGTAGGTGTTATGGGCCGTGATGTGCCATCACAGCCCGTGATGGCGTAAAGTGCTGATATTGGTGGTTGTGATCAGTTGCTCCTGGGGTATGATATCAGGTCTCACAATCCGTGACACTTGGTAACGGCCCGTGAAGGTTAAAGGACATGCTATAGGATGAAATCAGGCAACCAGATGCCTTCAACGATGACCTAAACCTAAATAAATAAACTAAAATGTCAAGAAAAGGAAAAAATCTAACTAATGGATAGGGTTAGAAAGATTAGTTCTAAATTAAAGTCTTTAGATTGACTTGGTTCGGTGTATGCTGAGGTGTATGAATGATGATGAAATCAATAATGATAAGAAGTAAACAATAAGGAACAATCTCACAAGGAGTGTGATGTTATCATTGATACTCATCATGGTGAATTTCAGCAAACACGATCGGAACTTCCACCGATTGTTTCAATAGATTTTCCTTTGTCTCTAATTGTTGGGCCTTTCAGTTGTACAATAGCATTCTCTGGACAACATTGTGGTTTGTGCTGCTAGTGATCTTGTCTCAATAATAGGCTCCTTGGTTGCCATTGCAATGTTGTTGTTGGTCTATACTTTGGTAATTCCTTGGTTCTGTTTGGTGACCGTTGCATTGATGACTCCGGTGGATCCATAATTGGTATTTTCTGGAGTTGTAGTTGCAAATATTTTGGTGTTTGGATTAGAGGAAGTGATGCTAGAGTAATAGGAGAGTCCAAAGGAGATATCTTCCTTCTTACTTTCCCATCTTCAATTGTGTATTCACTTGTCTCTTTGACACGCCATTCGGTAGTCCATGTCTTTTTGGGAGATTCCCTTTTAGGGCACCATCTTCGTTGGTGTGAATAGTGGCATAGACATATAATGACTGGTGAGTCCTCCTCGATGTTCTTCTCAAAATTAGCATTTTGAGAAATCAGTTGCGCAACCTGATTCTCTAATGCATGTAGCCTTGTTTCTAGATCATCGAATTTGAGTTGACACTCGAGTTGTTGGATCACTTCATTATTTTCATTTCTATTTTTTAGTTCTCTCAACTCTAACTCCAGATTTTTGATGAGTTGGTCTTGCAAGGTTAATCTTCTTTCAATTGTTGCAATGAATTGGTCTATCATCTCTTCAAGATTGCTCTCAGGTGTTGTTATTGTTTTTACGCCATTTGGATTTTTGTTTTGCTGTCTTTAGTTTGACGTCTGCCTCTCCAGATTTGTTATTTGGTCTTGTTGTATAGAGAGTTTCTTCAACATGGAATTTATCATGTTTGTGATGAGAGCAATTGGGTCTATGAGGTGAATTTCTTCTCGATTCTGTTGAGGCTTCATAGATGTCGCCTCTCTCTGAATTTTGTTTCGCATTTCAGCTTCTTTGTTCTCCTCAATTTGTTGGCTGGTATTTGCTTTCTTCTTCGCCATTGAGGATAGATGATGTGTGCTTGAAGACCAAGTTATGTACAGAAGATACTTTCTGAAAAATTTACACAACACTAGAGGAAAAGTGAAGGTAACAGAAAATAAATTCTCAAAGTAGCTTGAAATCAGACTAGTAGTTAAAAAATAATTCCCCGTCAATGGTGACAAAATCTTGATGCGATAAAGGCTAACACGGCAAATCCGATGCTACTAAATGCACTAGTCAAACAAGTAATAAAGTGATAAAGTAGAGTTGTCGATCCTACGAGAAATTATATAACTACATAATCAAAATTCTGGGCTAATAGGAGTAACATTAATTTCAGGATGGGTATTTTAGAAAACTAATACTATAAAAATATAATTAATAATAGTAATAATATAGGGATGATGATAGGGCCTAGACAATACTAAACTCAAGATGAATACTCAGAATCTTGCATAGTAATCGAATATGAGATGAAAATCAACTATTGAATCCTTAGATGGTTAGGCAAACTTAAAAGTTATGAATTTCCTTAATGAGTAACTCAACTATCTTGCATCAAACAATCCAGAAAATACCCCTTAACGGATCTATCCTCAGGAAGATGACACAAGACGCAGTAAGATGTTTCCCTAAACTATTAAACCACCTTTAAGGGGTTGACCTAACAGAACACAAACGAAAACGCCCTTAACGGGTTAAAATCACAGGACACAAATTGCTTCAACTACTAAGTCAATAATCAGTTCTACAGAATTTATGAACTAATAGAGGACATGTCAATAGTCAACTAATTAATTCAATCAAAACTGGAGAAAAGAAATGCACTCAGCAATCATGTTCATGAAGAGTCAATTCAACAAAAAGTATCAAATGATATATAAGTTCTCCAATAACAAATAATGTCAATGGATAGAACTAACACAAAATATTCATAATAAGTTTTCTTGGTTACAGAATTTGTCTCAACAATGTATGGAAAAAGAATACACCTATGGATGTCAAGAAGACCCTGAATAACTCCTTAACGGATGATGATCTTGACTTCTTCTCGGCAGCCCTTCGTAATACTCTTTATTCTCTGGTGTTCTTCTCTTTTGCAGCACCCTAGCCTCCTCCTTAGATCTCTTGATAGAATCTGAGATATGATCTAAGATCCCCCTCCTTGGATGCAGACGAAATTGTTTTATATCTAGGGTTTCCTAGGGTTGGATCAGCATTACATGTGAACCCTTGGATCAATTCTGCCTTTCCATGAACGTGATGATGAAAGTCTACAAAAACTTACCCAAATCCTCTAAAATATGATAAGAGCCCAATCGTTAAAGTATTCAGTCAAATCCCAAAATTTTTGGCCATCAAATCATCTCGGAATCTCGAAATTGTAAATCTGCGTAACTTCATCATGTCCCGTGACAAGATGTCACGGTCCATAAGTATAGATAGCTTCATTGTTCCTCAAGTCGTTACGGCCTGTGATGAACTGTCACGGCCCATAACTCGGGTGCTGAATAGGTTGCATCTTGAATTTCTTGTATCTTACGACCCATAATTAGTGATCACACCCCGTAATGGTCTAGACAATTGCAGCGCTTCGGCAAGTGGTCGTGATGCGCGCGCCGCAGTCGTGATATACACCATAAGGGCCCGCAATAGTCTATTACGGCTCGTAACCATTTAATTGAAGTTTGTGTTGCTTTCGGCACGGGTCGTGATACGATCTTTATGGCTTGTTATGATCTTTGCTACTGCTAATACTGATGCATCACAGCCCGTAGCATGCTATCACGACCCGTAATGGATTCCAAGAGTTGGTTTCTCATTCGTGATGATGCTCCTTTGCGGTTTTAAGTCCTTTAGTCTTCCTTTGGCCTTTCCAAGTGATTTCTTACACATGAACACCAAATAGGAGTAGATTCTGGACTTGAACAAATATAAACAATAAAGATGGAAAATGGATGCATGCTATGTGAAATTGACTCAGAATAATGCCTAATGCAAGCCCTAAAATATGTTGTAAAATGCATGCATCATGCTACCCCCGAAGCTGAAGGATCCATGCAGCTTTTCGATTCCTTGTGAAATCGCGAAACTCCAGGTCAATAGAGCCTTATGCGATTTGGGAGTCAGCGTCAGCCTGATACCATGTCCCTCTGCAAGAAACTAAACGCTGGAGATTTAAAGCCAACTAACATGACCTTACAGCTTGCTGACAAGTCTGTTAAATACCCTCAAGGCATCCTAGAGGACATTCCTATCAAGGTCCAGAAGTTCTACATTCCTACAGACTTTTTGGTCTTGGACATGGAGGAAGATCTCAACATGCCTCTAATCCTGGGAAGGCCTTTCCTAGCTACAGTTGGTCCTATTATCAACGTCAAGAACGGAACGCTATCTTTTCAAGTGGTGGAAAAAATATCGAATTCAACTTGGCCCAAGCAATGAAGTACCCTTCTTACGACATTGTTCATGAAATTACAAGTTGTGAAGATGAAGTAATCCAAGAAGTTTCAGCGGTAGTTCTCACACAAGACCCACTTCAAAAGAGACTAACTTTCGATGAAGACTTACTCGACGATCCAAACTCAACCCTGTTCACAAAGCTCCTCAACTCAACCCAAGAAGATGAGGTCCCACCTGGGACAGCTTACTTGATAGAAAGCCCCAATCCAGAAGACTTACTGAATCCATCAAGCCCAAAGGAGGCACCTCAGGTAGAGATGAAACCATTACCCTCTACCCTAAGGTATGAATTTCTTGGCCCAGATTCTACTTATCCTGTAATAGTTAGCTCTGCCCTTACCTTTGACCAAACTGACAAATTGCTTGAAGTACTTAGGAGGTACAAGGAAGCTATAGGTTACACCATGGCCGACTTCAAGGGCCTGAACCCATCTTTATGCATGCATAGAATATCCCTTGAAGAAAATGCCAAGTCCTCAAATGAAGGGCAAAGACGGGTGAACCTTGACCTTCAAGAGGTAGTAAAGAAGGAGATCCTTAAGGTATTAGACTCCGGACTGATCTACCCTATCTTAGATAGCAAATGGATCAACCCAATCCAGGTTGTCCCCAAAAACGGAGGTATGCCCGTAGTTGAAAATGAAAAGAGAGAACAGATCTCATCCCGAACCACAACAACTTGGAGGATGTGCATAGATTTTATAAAGTTAAATAAGGCAACACGGAAAGAACATTTGCCCTTACCCTTCATTGATCAAATGTTGGAAAGGCCAGCCAAGCATGAATTTTTTTGTTACATTGATGGCTTCTCAAGCTTCCTTCAAATACCCATCCATTCAGCCGACCAAAAAAAGACCACCTTTACCTATCCCTACGGCACCTTCGCCTACAGGAGGATGCCTTTTGGCCTTTGTAACGCAACCCGACTCTTCAGAGATGCATGACTGCAATTTTGTCTGATTTTATCAAAAAGATTATGGAGGTGTTCATGGACAACTTCTCAGTCTATGGGCCCTCCTTTTCTAGTTGTCTAATCCATCTTGAACATGTATTGCGCAGCTGCAAAGAAGTCAACTTGGTGCTGAAATGGGAAAAATGTCATTTTATGGTTGAACAAGGTGTGGTCTTGGGACATGTGATCTCGAACCAAGGCATTGAGGTGGACCCTGTGAAGATCGAAGTCATTGAGAAGTTGCCCCCACCTGTTAATGTCAGGGGCATCCGAGAATTCTTAGTGAATGCCGGTTTCTATAGGAGGTTCATCCAGAACTTCTCAAAAATAGCCAAGTCCCTAACGGATCTACTACACAAGGACGCTGAATTTATCTTTGATGAAGCTTGCCTGACGGCCTTTAACAAGATCAAGGACGCATTGACCTCAGCTCCAATCATGCAACATCCATATTTGACCTTACCTTTCGAGGTCATGTGCGACGTTAGTAACAACGCTGTTGATGCGTAAAATCCAGCGTGAAAAAGAAAAGCCAGCAAGTATACTGATCGTGCACAAGTAATATAGAAGATGAGAAGGGATATCGTTCGCACGAGGATTGTTGTGAATTATTTTAATCAATTCTAAGGTGATTTGGGATAATCAGTTTAATGAATGTTTATTTAATTGTTCAGAACAGAAACTAAGCAAATAATTAAAAGAAGTATAAATGTGATAATTGACTAGGTGAATTCAAGAGATGGAGAATGCAGGGGTTTGTTCACCACTAATTTGATTGGATTTAGTTAAGCACGAATTATTCTTAATGATGGACTAGGTATGCTAAAGGTGTGATCTCCTCAACAGGTGCAATCACCTATCTTAATCTCATAATTACTAAGGATGTTCAAACGAATCCACCTCATATAAATCCTCAATTAAGATGCAATATTGTGCTGCAACTCTAAGTTATTGATTGCTTAAACAAGACCCACCAATAGGTCACACAACCTAAATCTTAAACAAGTATTCAAGCTATGATATGCAATGGTAAGACTTATATTTCTGGATCAATTCTTCCTACAAATCAGATCTTAAACTCTTCTACACTAACCNGTCACACAACCTAAATCTTAAACAAGTATTCAAGCTATGATATGCAATGGTAAGACTTATATTTCTGGATCAATTCTTCCTACAAATCAGATCTTAAACTCTTCTACACTAACCAGTTAATAAAAAATATTCAAAATCATCTCAGAGGAAAAACAACATTAAAAACACATCACATATTCAAAAGGAATAATTTATAAGATTATCCAATCAACATTAGGGTTCACAAACTCCCTAAAATGAACTACTCACTAATAAAACCGTTCATAACTAAACAACATAAAAAGTTCATCTCAAAAAATAAAGGATTATAAAGAATACTAAGGACGAAGTCGAACAGCCTTCCAGCGAATGCACCATTCTTCCTCCAATCCAGCAGCCTCTAGCCTTCATCTTCTCTTCTCTAAGGGTTGAATCAATTCCCAGCCAGCCGTCCTTCCAATATTCTGAAAATATCCTTTTATACTCTGCTCCAAAACTAGGGTTTCATCATAACCTTCGGATCCAATCAACGTTTCCTCCACCAACGGTCATGATAGAATCCTATATAAATCTTTTATAACTCTCAAAAATGTCTCTTAATCAGTCTTCCAAGGGTTAAGATTAATTACACTTCTTCCTGGTCGTCGAATCTCATGATAAACTCTCGAAATTGTAATCTCATAGTGTCGTAACTGCCTGTGATGTTCCTCATGGCCCAGTCGTGATCAGATGGGTGGCTTCTCAGTGTCATCATCAACTTACAGCCCGTAACCAGTTGTCATGCCCCGTAACACTTGAATCTCCGCTCTGCTGCCCATTGGAACGGTTGTGACCAATCATGACGGCTCGTAATGTTGCAACTGCTGATGTCATAGACATCGTCACAGCCCGTAACATCGAATAACGACTCATGACAGGTTGAATTGGAGTGTTGCTTTGCTCTGTCGAGGTCGTAACATTGAGTTGCGGCTCGTGACATTCAACTGATTGCACCTCTGATCTCATCACGACCCGCTACATATATCACGACCCGCATTCGTCACCATCTTCCCTCCGCATTCGTCAACTATGACTCTGCTGATGTCATAGTTGTCATTATACTTGACAACTATTCAAGAGGATGACTGTTCGTTTCCTCCGCATTCGTCACCATCTTCCCTCCGAGCTCGTGTTCAAAATCCTTTGAAGCTCCAAGGGATTAAAGGATCTCAAGACATATTCAAACAAGGTTTCGAACATCTAGGTAAACTTAAAACTCAAACTTCAAAATGTGAAATCTCAATATAAGTGTTTTTACTAGGGTTTATCAATGCTTATTACCCTAACGAGATGTAATCTTATTATGAATGTGTTTCTTTCATAGAATCAAATCCCTTCAGTCTTTCTTCATCATTCTTTTCCTGCTACTCTAAATTCACATACTCCTATCTGTTCATTAGAGTCATGTCGCCTACTAAGCAAATCGCTAAGAAACGTCTCAAATAACAAACCAAATATGTGACCATCATCTTCCACACAACAAGAAATTGTTAACACCGACAGAACTTCCTTAGATGAAACTTCTAATACAGACAATCCCACCTCAACTGAACCTGCTTTCAGTTCTAAGTGGTACATTAGCGAAAAAGCATAGAGTCAGTACTCCATATTCTACGATGAACAACGGAGAAGGTACACTCCAAATGGACCAAGGGTGCCCACTTATATTATGGAAATCTCATCACCCACATGGTTCGCAAGATCCTTAGGTTTAAATTTGCTTATCATGAAGAGATTCTTCTTCCAACCAAGAATGACAAAATCTCAGCAGTGACCCTGACCAGGAAAGGACTCACAAAAGATAACTCTCAATCCATCGGAGTCCCATCTTTCTCTGAGTATTAGGATATATCCACAGCCGCACCATCAACCTCTAAAAATTAGGACCCCTCTGCAGCTGCAACTCCTCTTCCACAACCTACTCTACCAACTAGAGGTCTTCCCACTACAACTTTTGATGCATGCATTTTACAACATATTTTAGGGCCTGCATTAGGCATGATTTTCAGTCATTTTGGCATTGCATTCTAGTTTAGTCATTATTTGTTCATATTCTTTCGAGTCATGATTCTACTCTTGTTGGTGAATATTTTGCAGGAAATCAACTAAAAAAGGGCTATTGGATGC
>LTAE01005890.1:0-27080 GCA_001647135.1 Pontederia paniculata | reverse complement strand
CCGAAGGAACTTGATTGAGGGAGAAAGGCTTCGGCACTTGAAGCTGCGGACGCCCGGGGGTGAGCGGTGGACGACCGAAGCACCAGGCGGCAGTTCAAGTGGAGACTTCACCAAAGCAACGGTCGACTGATGCAGGAGCAGTGGACGACCGAGGAGTAGGTGAAGGTACTGTACTTGCATTAACGGCTAGTTTTCTGAGTGAGAGAATTAGGTCATTAGTGCAGAGTATATATTGTAATCCCAAGAGTCTTGGGAAGTAACTTTGGCAAAGATTCAGTGAGAGCATTGAGCGATAGAATGCCTTAGTTCCCCTTCTGCGATTTAAGTGAAGAATCCAAGATAGAAGGGATTGAGAGTTTTGAGTGAATTGTAAGAGGTCTCCTTGTCCTCGAGCAAGAAAGGAGAAGTTTGTAAGGGAGCCTTCGCCTTGGAAGAAGGAGTTAGTGATCTCCGGAGATCTCGGGTGCGTGAAGACCAGAGCGGGAACGTAGGCCAGGAGTTCGGACGAACCTCGTCAACAAACCTTGTGTTTGTGTGTTTGTGTGTTTGTTTGTTTTTCTCTGATCTCTCTCTCTATCTACTTGCCTTTGAATTTATATGTTTTAGCTAAATATGATTCAACTAATCTAGCATAACAAAAGTAGTAAAAGTTTTTATACACCAATTCACCCCACCCCCTTCTTGGTATCATCCAAATCCTACAAATTAGTTGAGAAGTTTTCGAGAGACAGAATGTTTTTGGGGAAGTTGGAAAATATTTGGATTTAGTGACTATTAGATAATAATAAAAAAATAGTTCTTAAAATTAATTGATAAATGTTAGGTTCTTTATAACTTATTTATTTTTTAAAAATACACAAATATTAAATTTGTTTTTTCCACTTGTTATTTATAATCTTTTAACACTTATAAAAGACAATATTCAAAGATTTCCTACTTTTCTATTCTTTTTTATTTTAATTCTCATTTATTCATAGCATTACTAAATTAATTTATAATTCTCATGCTATTTTGATATATTATTTTGGAGCATTTGTATTAGTTTTTTTTTCATTAATAAATTATCTAAATTTCGAGGTTGAATTTTTTTAAGAGAGATAGAATGTCATATTCATTATTTAATCCATATAAGATTATAAGTAATAATGATGCATTATATGATTAATATCTAATATGATATGTGTTGCATGCCAAGTGTTCATATGCTAAAAATTAGTAAAATTTGACTAAGATCGTTAAAATATATATTTTTGAAAAGTTTGGAATCTAAAAAAATAAAGTGGTGATAATTATTCTCATATCTTAAAGTATAATATTTAAAAAATTTAGAAACTTTTTTAGTTCGATTAAATGAAGGTGTAAAAATGAAAAATCTATAAAACTATCAATTTTATTCTTCAATCTAAAAGTCAATTTTTTATTCCTTTGAAATTATTTTATGAATATTTTATTTGAATCCAAAATTGAGTAGTTTCTTATTTATATGTAATATCTTAAGTAAATAAATAAGTAAAATATATATAGGAAGAATCAAGCCAACTTTCGACCGACCTTAAGTTGGTAATTTGAATCGATAAGAAGTAAAAATTTGACTTCTCATCATCTGCTTACCTTCCTATCTCCTCCTAACTTTGAAACCCACAACAAAGAGCTAACTTCCCACAACAAGAGCTAACCTTGACACAAGAACAAATCAAAAAGAAACTTCTTAGGATTTCATCAGAAGGTAAGTAGTTAACTCATTTTCAATGAATTGCCCTATAATTTTTTATTTAACAAGAACTGTTCCGATTATGATTTATCCACATGTGATATTAATCTCTATTAGTTATGAACCACAACAAACTCAACTTACCTATGTGTAGAATACACCCTAACTTAAATAAAATTTGTGGATGAAACTTCTAAAGATTACTTGTTACCTTTGACTCCTCAAAAATTTAGAATTCTCCTTGTGTTACATTCCTTTTAAGTATACTTTTCAAAGGCTTTGGAATTATATTAATCAAAACATTTTATGAGAAGTTATAACCCAATGACTAACACTCAATATTGAGGTTTTGTGTAATGGTTTGTCCAAATTATAAATTCTAGCATATATTAATCAAAATAATGGTTTGTGCAAAATATTTTTATGACGCAAATTATTAGAAGTCTACTTTCGGATCTGATTGGTACTATGTCCATAAGTTAATTAAAGGTCATATATAATTTTTACATTGTGCATCATATAATCTTTGAGGATGCCGAGATAAAACAAAACATAAACAACTTTTTGAATTTTATATGACCATCTTACAAAGAATAAAACTTTCATATTTATATGAGTTTAGACCCAGAAAGTTTAGTATCATTTAAAATTTTAATGTTTTGATTTTTATAAGTATTTCGTGAGTTATGTATTTTATATTCAGCATCACCCATATGTCAACACAAAGAAATGGAATAGAACAATGTTACATTGATGAATTTTATGTGACCATTTTAGAAAGTTCAAAGAAGACCTTTATTTGAATTAAACATTTAAGAGTTTATTATTTGGTAAGATTGATAGTATCTGAATATATTTTTGTTTCTTAATTATCATGAATTGTAGAAACTGTCATTACTCAATTTTTCATGTGCAAAACTGAAATCAATTTGATGTTGTGAAGTCTATAAAATAAAATTATTATTAATGCAACTATACTTCTATATACATTATAATATATTTTGGAGAAATTGTATATAAATACAATCAGATCAATGAATTGTTAATAATGCAACCATAGATTATATATCTATGATGATATGGTCATGTGAAAAGATCATACATTTGCATTTATCATGTATTCGCATTTTCTCTATCAAGATGATATGTTTTATGCATGGATGATAGAAAATTCTGCGAAGGGATGATATGCCATCCTAAGGGATAATATATTCTCGGTAAGAATAATACGATATCCTAAGGGGTGATATGATATCTCTAGCCAATTGATAATATGACATATTGCATACATGATTGCACAAGTGCATGAAATTTTATATGACATGCAAGGACATGTGATATATTGGTGATAATATGTGTTTCAATTTATTAGAAATCTACTTTCGGATCTCATTGGTATTATGTTCATAAGTTAATTAAAGGTAATATATAAGTTCTACATTGTGCATCATATAATCTTTGAGGATGCCGAGATAAAACAAAACATAAACAACTTTTTGAATTTTATATGACCATCTTACAAAGAATAAAACTTTCATATTTATATGAGTTTAGACCCAGAAAGTTTAGTATCATTTAAAATTTTAATGTTTTGATTTTTATAAGTATTTCGTGAGTTATGTATTTTATATTCAGCATCACCCATATGTCAACACAAAGAAATGGAATAGAACAATGTTACATTGATGAATTTTATGTGACCATTTTAGAAAGTTCAAAGAAGACCTTTATTTGAATTAAACATTTAAGAGTTTATTATTTGGTAAGATTGATAGTATCTGAATATATTTTTGTTTCTTAATTATCATGAATTGTAGAAACTGTCATTACTCAATTTTTCATGTGCAAAACTGAAATCAATTTGATGTTGTGAAGTCTATAAAATAAAATTATTATTAATGCAACTATACTTCTATATACATTATAATATATTTTGGAGAAATTGTATATAAATACAATCAGATCAATGAATTGTTAATAATGCAACCATAGATTATATATCTATGATGATATGGTCATGTGAAAAGATCATACATTTGCATTTATCATGTATTCGCATTTTCTCTATCAAGATGATATGTTTTATGCATGGATGATAGAAAATTCTGCGAAGGGATGATATGCCATCCTAAGGGATAATATATTCTCGGTAAGAATAATACGATATCCTAAGGGGTGATATGATATCTCTAGCCAATTGATAATATGACATATTGCATACATGATTGCACAAGTGCATGAAATTTTATATGACATGCAAGGACATGTGATATATTGGTGATAATATGTGTTTCAATTTATTAGAAATCTACTTTCGGATCTCATTGGTATTATGTTCATAAGTTAATTAAAGGTAATATATAAGTTCTACATTGTGCATCATATAATCTTTGAGGATGCCGAGATAAAANTATTAGAAATCTACTTTCGGATCTCATTGGTATTATGTTCATAAGTTAATTAAAGGTAATATATAAGTTCTACATTGTGCATCATATAATCTTTGAGGATGCCGAGATAAAATAAAATATAGACAAATTTTTGATTTTTTTATGACCATCTTACAAAGAATAAAACTTTCATATTTGTATGAGTTTAGACCCAAAAAGTTTAGTTTCATTAAAAAATTTAATGGTTTGATTTTTATAAGTATTTCATGAGTTATGTATTTTATATTCAACATCACTCATATGTCAACACAAAGAAATGGAATAGAAAAATGTTACATTGTTGAATTTTATGTGACCATTTTAGAAAGTTCAAAGAAGATCTTTATTTGGATTAAACATTTAAGAGTTTATCTTTTGGTAAGATTCATAGTATTTGAATATATTGTGTTTCTTAATTATTATGAATTTTAGAACTGACATTACTCAATTTTTCATGTGCAAAACTGAAATCAAATTGATGTTGTGAAGTCCACAAAATGAAATTATTATTAATGCAACTATACTATATACACTATAACTGATTTTAGAAAAATTGTATATGAATACAATTAGATCAATGAATTGTTAATAATTTAACCATAGATTATACATCTATGATGATATGGACATGTGAAAAGATCATACATTTGCATTTATCATGTATTCACATTTTCTCTATCTATATTATATGTTTTATGCATGGACGATAGAAAATTATGCGAAAGGGATGATATGCCATCCTAAAGGATAATATATTCTCGGTAGGAATGATAAGATATCCTAGGGGGTGATATGATATCTCTAGCCAGTTGATGATATGACATATTACATACATGATTGCACAACTGCATGACATGTTATATGACATGCAAGGACATGTGATATATTGGTGATAATATGTGTTTCAATTTATTAGAAATCTACTTTCGGATCTCATTGGTATTATGTTCATAAGTTAATTAAAGGTAATATATAAGTTCTACATTGTGCATCATATAATCTTTGAGGATGCCGAGATAAAATAAAATATAGACAAATTTTTGATTTTTTTATGACCATCTTACAAAGAATAAAACTTTCATATTTGTATGAGTTTAGACCCAAAAAGTTTAGTTTCATTAAAAAATTTAATGGTTTGATTTTTATAAGTATTTCATGAGTTATGTATTTTATATTCAACATCACTCATATGTCAACACAAAGAAATGGAATAGAAAAATGTTACATTGTTGAATTTTATGTGACCATTTTAGAAAGTTCAAAGAAGATCTTTATTTGGATTAAACATTTAAGAGTTTATCTTTTGGTAAGATTCATAGTATTTGAATATATTGTGTTTCTTAATTATTATGAATTTTAGAACTGACATTACTCAATTTTTCATGTGCAAAACTGAAATCAAATTGATGTTGTGAAGTCCACAAAATGAAATTATTATTAATGCAACTATACTATATACACTATAACTGATTTTAGAAAAATTGTATATGAATACAATTAGATCAATGAATTGTTAATAATTTAACCATAGATTATACATCTATGATGATATGGACATGTGAAAAGATCATACATTTGCATTTATCATGTATTCACATTTTCTCTATCTATATTATATGTTTTATGCATGGACGATAGAAAATTATGCGAAAGGGATGATATGCCATCCTAAAGGATAATATATTCTCGGTAGGAATGATAAGATATCCTAGGGGGTGATATGATATCTCTAGCCAGTTGATGATATGACATATTACATACATGATTGCACAACTGCATGACATGTTATATGACATGCAAGGACATGTGATATATTGGTGATAATAGGTGTTTCAATTTATTTGAGGTCTACTTTCAGATCTGTTTGATATTATGTTCATAAGTTAATTAAAGGTAACATATAATTTTTACATTGTACATCATATAATCTTTGAGGATGCCGAGACAAAATAAAATATCGAGAAATTTTTGAATTTTCTATGACCATCTTACACAGAATCAAAGTTTCATATTTATATGAGTTTAGACTCGGAAAGTTTAGTTTTATTTAAAATTTTAATGGTTTGATTTTTATAAGTATTTCAAGAGTTATATATTTTAGAATCAACACATCACTCATATGTCAACACAAAGAAATGGAATAGAACAATGTTACATTGTTGAATTTTCTATGATCATTTTAGAAAGTTCAAAGTAGATCTTTATTTGGATTAAACATTTAAGAGTTTATTTTTTTGGTATGATTCATAGTATTTGAATAGATTGTGTTTCTTAATTATTATGAATTTTAGAACTAACATTACTCAATTTTTAATGTGCAAAACTGAAATCAAATTGATGTTGTGAAGTCCATAAAATGAAATTATTATTAATGCAACTATACTTCTATATACATTATAACTGATTTTGGAAAACTTGTATATGAATAGAATTAGATCAATGAACTGTTAATAATGTAACCATAGATTATATATCTATGATGGTATGGACATGTGAAAGGATCATACATTTGTGTTTATCATGTATTCAGATTTCCTCTATCGAGATGATATATTTTATGCATGGACGATAGAAATTTCTTCGAAAGGGATGATATGCCATCGTAAAGGATAATATATTCTCGGTAGGAATGATAAAATATCCTAAGGGGTGATATGATATCTCTAGTCAGTTGATGATATGACATATTATATACATGATTGCACAAGTGCATGACATGTTATATGACATGCAAGGACATGTGATATATTGGTGATAATAGGTGTTTCAATTTATTTGAGGTCTACTTTCAGATCTGTTTGATATTATGTTCATAAGTTAATTAAAGGTAACATATAATTTTTACATTGTACATCATATAATCTTTGAGGATGCCGAGACAAAATAAAATATCGAGAAATTTTTGAATTTTCTATGACCATCTTACACAGAATCAAAGTTTCATATTTATATGAGTTTAGACTCGGAAAGTTTAGTTTTATTTAAAATTTTAATGGTTTGATTTTTATAAGTATTTCAAGAGTTATATATTTTAGAATCAACACATCACTCATATGTCAACACAAAGAAATGGAATAGAACAATGTTACATTGTTGAATTTTCTATGATCATTTTAGAAAGTTCAAAGTAGATCTTTATTTGGATTAAACATTTAAGAGTTTATTTTTTTGGTATGATTCATAGTATTTGAATAGATTGTGTTTCTTAATTATTATGAATTTTAGAACTAACATTACTCAATTTTTTCTCTAGCCAGTTGATGATATGACATATTGCATACATGATTGCACAAGTGCATGACATGTTATATGACATGCAAGGACATGTGATATATTGGTAATAATAGGTGTTCAATTTATTAGAAATCTACTTTAGGATCTGATTTGTATTATGTTCATAAGTTAATTAAAGGTAATGTATAATTTTTACATTGTGCATCATATAATCTTTGAGGATGCCGAGATAAAATAAAATATAGACAATTTTTTGAATTTTATATTACCATCTTACAAAGAATAAAACTTTCATATTTATATGAGTTTAGACCCATAAAGTCTATTTTCATTTAAAATTTTAATTGATTTTTATAAGTATTTCATGAGTTATGTGTTTTATATTCAACATCACTTATATGTCGACACAAAGAAATGGAATAGAACAATGCTACATTGTTGAATTTACTGTGACCATTTTAGAAAGTTCAAAGAAGATCTTTATTTGGATTAAACATTTAAGAGTTTATTTTTTGGTAAGATTCACAATATTTGAATATATTTTGTTTCTTAATTATTATGAATTTTAGAACTGACATTACTCAATTTTTCATAGCAAAGCTGAAATCAAATTCATGTTGTGAAGTCCATAAAATGAAATTATTATTAATGCAACTATACTTCTATATACATTATAACTGATTTTGGAAAACTTGTATACGAATACAATTAGATCAATGAACTGTTAATAATGTAACCATAGATTATATATCTATGATGGTATGGACATGTGAAAGGATCATACATTTGTATTTATCATGTATACACATTTTCTTTATCGAGATGATATATTTTATGCATGGACGATAGAAATTTCTTCGAAAGGGATGATATGCCATCCTAAGGGATAATATATTCTCGATAAGAATGATATGATATTCTAAGGGGTGATATGATATCCTAAGGGGTGATATGATACCTCTAGCCAGTTGATGATATGACATATTGCATACATGATTGCACAAGTGCATGACATGTTATATGACATGCAAGGACATGTGATATATTGGTAATAATAGGTGTTCAATTTATTAGAAATCTACTTTAGGATCTGATTTGTATTATGTTCATAAGTTAATTAAAGGTAATGTATAATTTTTACATTGTGCATCATATAATCTTTGAGGATGCCGAGATAAAATAAAATATAGACAATTTTTTGAATTTTATATTACCATCTTACAAAGAATAAAACTTTCATATTTATATGAGTTTAGACCCATAAAGTCTATTTTCATTTAAAATTTTAATTGATTTTTATAAGTATTTCATGAGTTATGTGTTTTATATTCAACATCACTTATATGTCGACACAAAGAAATGGAATAGAACAATGCTACATTGTTGAATTTACTGTGACCATTTTAGAAAGTTCAAAGAAGATCTTTATTTGGATTAAACATTTAAGAGTTTATTTTTTGGTAAGATTCACAATATTTGAATATATTTTGTTTCTTAATTATTATGAATTTTAGAACTGACATTACTCAATTTTTCATAGCAAAGCTGAAATCAAATTCATGTTGTGAAGTCCATAAAATGAAATTATTATTAATGCAACTATACTTCTATATACATTATAACTGATTTTGGAAAACTTGTATACGAATACAATTAGATCAATGAACTGTTAATAATGTAACCATAGATTATATATCTATGATGGTATGGACATGTGAAAGGATCATACATTTGTATTTATCATGTATACACATTTTCTTTATCGAGATGATATATTTTATGCATGGACGATAGAAATTTCTTCGAAAGGGATGATATGCCATCCTAAGGGATAATATATTCTCAATAAGAATGATATGATATCCTAAGGGGTGATATGATACCTCTAACCATTTGATGTTACATATTGCATAGATGATTGCACAAGTTGCATGACATGTTATATGACATGCAAGGACATGTGATATATTGGTGATAAGAGATGGTGACTCATAAAATATGAGTTTTCAACAAATGTAGTTTGCTCATAATATGATTTTTAATATTTTTCATATCGGTAGACCAGTATTGTGCCCATGTTTGGTGATCATATGTAAGGATTTAAGCACTTTTGAACGAGATATAGATGAGACTTAGGTCTCTTCTTTGATGATTTTGTGAGTATGTATGACACCTCTTGATGTACAAATTTTGTATAAGTATGTTAAATGTTAAGAAATATGTTGCATAATGTATAAGAATGAGATAATGTGAATTTTCTTTAAGATTAATACAAACTGTCTATGTTATGATCACATTTTGATAACATTCATGTGAAATATAAGATGACTTATAACACACTTCTATATTATATTTGATCGACTGTAGTAGGTCATGACTTATGGATGAAATTAAGATTTGAACTATGGTCGTGACAATTATGGTATCAGAACAATAAGTTCTTTCCTTTGTCTAAGTTTAACAGTTATGTCTAGGATGATATAACTTTACTTATATTAGTCTACTGATCTATATGTTTGTCTACGTGTGTCTAAAATTTCATTGTACATTTATATAGGAAATTCAGTCTATTCTTTGATGAGTTTAATCAAATATATGTATTTTTATTAGATTTTGAGAATAATGAGGACAATGAGAGAAAGTTCGAGTCAGGATCAAGGCTTGATCAAAATCCTCAACTTGAGGGTGACGTCAAAGCTTTGGCGGAAATATGTAACACAATGAAAATGCAAATTACACAAAATAATAGAAACAATGAAGCCAGAGTAAAACAACATGAAAGTAGTTGAAAATGGACCATTGAACAATTCAAGAAACTTGAGCCTCTTTCGTTTAAGGGTACTAGTTATTCAGCTGAAGTCGTGGGTTGGATAACCAAGTTGGAAAAGATATTTGATGATCTATGTTGCGATGAGAAGGATAAAATTGAATTTATATTGGAGGGTAATGCTGAACATTAGTGGAAGACATCTAAGCCGATGATTTTGTCTAGCAACCCCATTTTTTCATGGAAGTTTGTGAAGGTTTTCTTTAGGAAATAGTTTTCGAATTGTGCTAAGGACCAAAAAGTGATACACTTCCTCAAATTTAGCAAGTATGTCTGTCGATCAATATGAAACCCAATTTGCTGAGCTCTAATGGAAAACATATGTTGTCATGAGAAGTATAAATTTGAAGTTGTATTGGAGGGTAGTGCTAAACATTCGTGTAAGACAACTAAGCTGATGATTTTGGCTAGCAACACTATCTTGTCATGGAAAAAGTTTGCGAAAGTTTTCTTTAGGAACTAATTTTCGAATTGTGTTCGAGACCAAAAACTAGCCAACTTCCTCATACTTGAATAGGAAAGTATGTCTGTCGATCAATATGAAGTCAATTTCTTGAGCTATCTAGGTTTGGACCATATTTAGTTGCTAATGATGTCGACAAATAAGTTTGAGAGTAAACTAAAGCCTGATATTATAAACAAACTTGTAGCATTAAAGTTAAAAATCTATGACGAGTTTATGAAAGAGATCAACTAGAAAACAATATACAAATATTTCACTCAAAATAAGCACCAAAAAAATTAAGGAGAGGGATTCTCGTCCCATCAGTTGAAACTCATATGTTTTTACTTAAAGAAGAAAAGAAATGAGGCATTGATTCATAAACAACAATCTCAACCATACAATTAGTTGTGAAAAATATGGTAAAAAAATATGATACATTTCCTTGTCATAAAGATACTAAAGCATGTTCTGATCTAGGAGGTAGGGTCATTATATGAAGAATTGTTCTTTGATGCAACAATTACCACCACTACCATCAAATAAAGATACTAGAGCATGTTTTTAATGTAGGAGCACCACAACCACCACCAATATATCATAAAGATAATAGAGCATGTTTTCGATGTGGAGAGGCAGGTTCATTATATGAAGAATTTTCTTTGATGCAACAACAACCACCCCACCACCAAATATATCAGCAAAAAAGAGAAAACAACTAGTTGTATGAGGAAGGGTCTATACTTTGAGTCAAAAGGACGTTGGTGCCTCAAATGCAGTTATCACAAGAATCTTTCAAGTATATGTCATTATGGAACATGTTTTATTTGATCCTGGATTTACACATTCTATTATGTACCCAAATTTTGCATACCGTTTGAAGATTAAAGGGAAAATGTTAAGTTATTATCTTTCTATTTCTACACTTGATGGCAGCACTTTGTCTTCATATATCATGTATAATAATGTATGACTTTGATGTGATTTTAAGTATGGACTAGTTGTTTACAAATCATGTTTGTCTTAATTGCCACAAGAAGATAGTCACATTTTCAATTCCAAATCAACCATCATTTTATTTATGAGAGATAAAAGATGAAGTACTTATCCTTTAATCTTTCACATGCATGCTAATAAGCTCTTTAGGAAGGGATGTGAAGGTTTTTGGCTTATTTAGTTGAAAACAAAAGGAGAAAGTAAATTTTAATTAGGTTTCTATTGTTAAGAAGTTTGTTGATGTATTTCCGGAGGAGTTTCCTGACTTATCCACTGACAAAGAAATAGAATTTTCTATTGATGTTCTCCCTGAAATCGCTCCAATTTCGAAGGCTCCTTATTGAATGGCACTACAGAACCAAAAGAATTAAAAGGATACTTACAAGAACTATTGGATAATGGTTTTATTCATACAAGTGTATCACCACGAGGAGTCTAGACATATTTTTTAAGGAAAAAAGATTGATCTATAATATTGTGGATTGACTATAGACAATTGAACAAGATAACAACGAAGAACAAGTCTCCCTTGCCAATAATTGATTATTTATTTAATTAGTTGCAAGACACACTTGTCTTTTCCAAAATAGATCTCAAATTTAGATATCATCAACCTAAGATAAACGAAAGTGATATTCCAAAGACTACGTTCAAAATATGATATAATTATTATGAGTTTTTTGTAATGCCATTCGGATTGACCAATGCATCTGTTGCCTTTATGGACTTGATGAATAATGTCTTTAAACCCATTGTAATTCCCTCATTAATTAGCATATTATCAAGAGAATATATCATCACTAGATTTATTTGCAAACGATCGTCTCTCACTAATCAACAACAAATAGATCCCTCCTAAATACATTTCATTTATAAAGGGCTTGTCCTATGCACTAATAAATTGTTTGTGTTCTTTTTTTTGTAAGGGGTCTTCTCTCGTTATTTACTTATTTTCATACTTGCAAGGGATGGTCCCTCGCAAAATAGTGTCATATTGTTCACTCCCATGCAAATTCATTTCTAAACTTTACACGATTCTTGTTAACGTCAATTCTTGCAACAACATGTAAAAATTTGTCGCCAAGTTGACAAGCCTCCTGCAAGTGCATGGGACCTTGTTGTAGTAATAAAATATATATCCCACGAGGAAGCGGTCAACTACTAAAATTATGATTCTCAAATCGTTACTTAGACAATTAGGGTTAGAAGAGAAAGAGCTACACTAACAATAGGACTAACTAAAGAGAATGTGACGGGAGATGCAAATGCAACATGCAACTAGGCGGAAATATGTATAGAAAATATTCTAGGGTTTCGAATCCATCTAGAATAATCATGCAAGGTTAGTGATATAACATGCAATAGATTCTTACTTCACTCCATAATTCATGCATTCTTCTTTCGAGGCAGCATAATTCTAACTAAGGTTACGGAATAACACTTTCGTGCACCATGCTAATAATAGTTGATTTACATTCATGAGTTTAAAGAAGCAACACAAGATGATTCCATTTCTAGACATCACACTTTCTATCTTATTAGGTGAAGCTACTAGTTGGATAAGATGACTTTCATCACTTAACAATTTAGGATAACTTAAATGAGTTAGCTACTCCCATAAAAGTTTAGCATCACATTCACCAAATAAAAGATTCACAAGCATGCATAGTCACCATTCCAAAGCACTTAAACCCTAAACATCATCTCGCCATAAGACAAAGGGGAATTAGCTATGAATGACAAGAGAGAAGAGAGTGAGAAATATAGAAGATGTAAATGCCATTAAACTACGAATCCAAAGTTAATACATTAACATAAAATATAAAAGAGGTTTAGAACACTACAAATTTAACATACCTCATATAGATAATTACCAGAACCAAAACCCTAGAATGAGGCCTCTAAATATTCCTCTTGGAGCTCCCAAAATCGGCCCCCAAAGGGGCGTCTACTGTGTAAATAGCGTGAACCCTAAATTTGCTTATATAGAAATATTCACAAGGCTCTACGGCTTTACTACTAGGACTACAAATGAAGGCATTTATGCGTTACGGCCTTGCAACCATATCTACGACCTGGTGAGTTGTGCTACGGTTTGTGGCAGAGGCGCTATGGGTGATGATGAAAGTCGCTATGGATGCCACACTTTTGCGCTACGGTCACAAGTGAGCGGTTACGGTTTGGATGGTCTCGCTATGGCTTGTCGCTATGGTTTGAGAAGAACCCGTAGTGCATTCTTCACCGTTTGATTTCTAGCCACTTTGAACAAAGGCTGACTATGGCTTCGCTTCTGGCTACGGTCTGGTGTATGCTAAATGTCAGTCGAACCTTCTCCTAAACCTCCCAAAGTCAGTTGAACTTTTGTTGAAGTCGGTTGAACCCGCCAAACCTTCAGAATCTTACAAGAATCGTCCGACTTTGAGTAGATAGTAATTCTTCAAGGGATATAAAATATGACTTGAATTACATGATAATGCTATGAATAGGTGAGTTATGCTAACCATACATATGCATTTATCACACTTATCAACTCCCCCAAACTTAGATGTTTCTTGTCCTTAAGCAATTATCATAGGTGGTACCTCTTAAGAGTTCATATCATACACACCTAACATCATCAAGTAAAGAAATACGATTGCAAGAGTTTGAAAAAGTATTACATTGAAGTTATCAAAATAGGGTTGAGTTATTCCACACCGTGAATTCCCTAAACATGCCATCACCAAATCAAAGAGGTTATAGTTCACATCACAAATCAAACTATGAGTATAGGTCAAGTTTTCATAAGCTTTCGGGAACAACTTAGTATGGTGATCAATGAGATTATAGGTGCTTCAAAGTTCATTATAATGCACATAACACACAAAATAATAATGCAAGAATGGTTTAGTGTGTTCCAGCGACTGAGGACACGAGTGCCCTCCCATGAGTTTTTGCTCTATGGATCTTATCATTTCTCTTTTCTTGTGAACTTAAATTGAGAAATTGTGCAATGCACCGATACTTAGTTGAAAATTCCCTTGGCTACTTCCACTCAATTTTTGACTCACAATATAGATTATGATGTTAGTTTTCACCTCTCTTTTTGCTTCTAGCATATGAGAACCTTAGACATGCGTGGAGTAAAGCAATTCATAACACTTTAACATATCAAAAAGTTCATTTCCAAAATACTTGCAATGACGTTCCTACTAACATGTGATGTGCATGATACAACAGTTATGCTTTGGGATTCATACATGTAAGGGTTCATGGCATGATGAGGCAAAAAGACATGTAAATTTTCACATAAGTAAGAGGTCAAATGATGCATGTGAGCCAAATAAAAAAAAATAAATGCTCAAAATGTGACCCTACTCCCCCAAACTCCCCCAAATTTAGCATGAACATTGTCCTCAATGTTTTCAAAAGAAGGAAAATATACTAGATATGAGGTGGGGAAAGCTCACATGCTCCATGTGTAGGAGGAGAAAACGGAGACCAATTGACATTTCCTCTAGTCCTCGGGCATTTTATTCCTCTTCTCTCTTTTGCAATTGATTTAGTGGCTGCCCAGAATTGCACACAAACACATGTTTGATTGCGTGCTTTGCTTGACTTGCATGTGTGCAGTCGCGACCTACAAACATGGAGAAGAAGGGAGAAGGAGAGTTGGTCGAGCTTCGAAAATTTTTCCTATACACATGAAACAAAATAGGTTTCCAAAATACTAATCCAAAACATAAAATTAATTTATTCTAAATTTACAAGGTTTAGAACATGGGTTTCCTCCCAAGAAGCGCCTTTATTAATGTCGTTGGCTCGACATGGAGATCATTGTGCCGGATTTAGTTTCGAAGCTTGTTTTCCTTTTGATTCTCCGTTTGGTAAGTGGGGCTTGAAGAGTTGTCCGACCACCTAATTTTCAGTTTCAAAATAAAGCAAATTCAACAACCTCCTAGATCAAAAATAAATTTAGCATCTCTCACAAGTAAGGCACAAGAGGGTATAGAAATTTTGATCAAGTGTAGAATGAAATGAACATAGAAACCAACAAAGCTTAGAAAATTTTTAACTCTTTCCACCAAGGTGTATGGAAATAGATTCTTTATGCATTCAGTTTTTGCCTTATCAACTTCTATGTCCATGAAAGAAATTGTGTCACCTAATATTTCCTCTTGCAACGAGAGATGACATTGTTCCCAATAGATCACCGGGTTGGATTCTTCACACTTACTAAACACTCCTTCCTGTAGTATACATTGTGTTGGACTTACCCAAGAGTTAAAACATTTTAAAGTTTCACAGGTTACAATCTCCTTCATGTTTCGGATCAAGTTTCTTTGATGCTCTATTTTTGGCTTATGTTCTTCCTCAATGCTCATGCCCCTTAGGTCATCTAGAGTCCATCCTATGGCTTGTTTCTTCTCTCTCAAATTCCTAAGTAATTGTTCAGTGAAGATATTAGAGGTGTAAGATATCATTGGTGAAGACTCATTGTGACCCAAAAATACATCCGGAGAAAGAGAATCTAGTTCAAAAGTAGGAGCAAGCACATGAGAGGGGAGAGAAAGTGTGTTTACCATGACCACACTCTTCAATAATTCTACCTTTTTGGTGTGGTTGAGTAGTGTTGGCATTCAAAGTACTTAGCAACTCATGGTCTTCATCCTCATCACCAATTTTCATGTCCTTGTCCAATAGGCATCTTTCTAATGGGTCTTGTTGCAACCTCTTTTGACAAGCATCTTGTGTTAGTGCTATGGTTTCATTCTCTTGAAGCGTTCTTCCTTTAGATGTTATTTCTTGGAGAGGCTTCGCATATGCCGACATTTGAGCAATGACTTCGGCAAATAGCATGGTTATGTGTCGGTGCTTGAAGAGTTTCACACACATTGCATATTGTTGTCATCCTCTGGCTTTTGCACTCTTTGAGGGAATGAAATAGAAGGCACATATGGTGGAGGCGGTATGTATCTTCTTGAAGTTTTGGCCTCCCCCCTTTCTTGAACTTCATTTGGTTCCTCCATCTTCTCCTTCCCTTTGTCTTTTGCTTTAATTTGTGGTTGATCCAAGGTGTTGCAAATTCCCAACTCTATTGCCTTGCCTTTCTCTTTAGGAATGACTTGTGTGTTGTTAGGCAAGTTTCCTTCTTTTCTTGAGTTTATGTTTTTGGCAAGTTGACCCACTTGATATTCCAAGTTTCTATTTGATGTTATCAACAACTCCATCCTTGTCTCAACCTTCTCGAATTGATCACTACCCCCATTGTCTAGCTTCTCTATAGCATACTCCCAATATTATTTTTCTTCTTCTTGAGGTTCTGGGAATGATTTTGGATATTGTTGTTGATGCTCTTGGTGTTCATAACATGAAGGTCCTCCTTGATTGCTCCAAGTAAAATTAATGTGGTTTCTCCATCCGGTGTTGTATGTGTTGGAGTCGAGATGGTTTGTCCAATTTTGGTCCAACTCAAAGTTTGATTGTTCAACTTGGAGGCATTTATAACTTTCATGGGGTCCTCCACATGCTTCACACATAGTTTGTACATTGGCCACTTGGCTTGAATTGCTTTGAAGACTTGATATCATTTGCATTAGAGTGTCCACCTTTGCATTCAAGGCATGATAAGCTTCATATTTGGATTGTGCCCATCTTGAAGGTGAATTTTCATATTCTTCATCTTTTGAGGTCAATTGATCTCATAGATTACAACCTCTAGAATATGGTAAGTTCATGATGGATTCACTCGGAGTTCTTTTAGGACTTTTCAAATTGCTCGGCAAGCTATTTTAATTTTCAAGTTTAATGTTCATGCATGAGCATGATGTACAACAAAAATTAAAAGAGAAATGTCTAAAGTAACAATTGAAAATTGAATTCTAATATTGGCACACTTCCCGGGCAATGGAGCAAAAACTTGACAAACGTTCCGCAAGTGCATGGGGCCTTGTTGTAGTAATAAAATATTGATCCCACGAGGAAGCGGCCAGGTACTAGAATTATGGTTCTCAAATCGTTATTTAGACAGTTAGGGTTAGAAGAGAAAGTGCTACACTAACAATAGGACTAACTAAAGAGAATGCTACAGGAGATACAAATGCAACATGCAACTAGGCGGAAATTTGTATAGAAAATATTCTAGGGTTTCAAATCCATCTAGGGTAATCATGCAAGGTTAGTGATATAACATGCAATAGATTCTTATTTCACTCCATAATTCATGCATTCCTCTTTCGAAGCAACATAATTCTAACTAAGGTTATGAAATAACACTTTCGTGTACTCACGCTAACAATAGTTGCATTACATTCATGAGCTTAAAGAAGCAACACAAGATGATTCTATTTCTAGACATCACACTTTGTATCTTATTAGGTGAAACTACTAGTTTGATAAGATGACTTTCATCACTTAACAACCTATGATAACTTAAATGGGTTAGCTACTCCCTTAAAAGTTTAGCATCATCTTCACCAAATAGAAGATTCACAAGCATGCATAGTCACCATTCCAAAGCACTTAAATCCTAAACATCATCTCACCCTAAAACAAAGGGGAATTAGCTATGCATGACAAGAGAGAAGAGAGGGAGAGATAAAGAAGATGAAAATGCCATTAAACTAAGAATCCAAAGTTCATACATTAACATCAAACAAAAACTAGGTTTAGAACCATACAAATTTAACATACCTCATACAGATAATTACCATAACCAAAAACCTAGAATGAGGCCTCTAAATCTTCCTCTTGGAGCTCCCAAAATCGGCCCCCAAAGGGGCCTCTACTGTGCAAACGGCTCCCTGGCGGCCACCCTCTCTCGAACCCTAAGTTTTCTTATATAGTAATATTCCCAAGGCTTTACGGCTTTACAACTAGCACTACGGATGAAGGCATGATGTGTTACAACCTTGCAACCATCGCTACGACCTGGTGAGTTGCGCTACGGTTTGTGGCAGAGGCGCTACAGGTGATGATGAAAGTTTCTATGGACGCCACACTTTTGCGCTACGGTCACAAGTGAGCAGTTACGACCTGGATGGTCTCGCTACGACCTGTCGCTGTGGTTTGAAGAGAACCCGTAGCGCGTTCTTCACCGTTTGATTTCTAGCCACTTTGAACAGAGGCTAACTACGACTTGGAGCTTCTGACTACGGTCTGGTATATGCTGAATGTTGGTTGAACCTTCTCCTAAACCTCCCAAAGTCGGTTGAACCTTTATTGAAGTCGGTTGAACCCACCAAAACTTCGAAATCCTATAAGAATTGTCCGACTTTGAGTAGATAGTAATTCTTCAAGGAACTGATATAAAATATGACTTGAATCACGTGATAATGCTATGAAATAGGTGAGTTATTCTAACCACACATATATATTTATCACAAGTTCTTGCTATTGTGCTTAAGGAAGTGACACTCCCTAACTATTGTTACAATATGTTAAATTTGTTGCCAATTCCTTGCATGTTAGCTTGGGGATTTAGCCCTTGTTAATATCCATAACCAATTCGAGATTTTCTTGTAGTGAACTAGTTATGGAAAAAAATTATAATCTTATGTTAATTAGAAACACTTGGCACACTTGACTTCCTTAAGATTAAAATTTTGATAATCACAATATTTTCTTTAATGATATTATATTATTTATACCTAATTAGTTCAAAATTATTGATAAAGTTTGTTTAAACTTTGTTAATTTATTAAGGCGCACTTAGATTCCTCATCTTAGCATCTTACTTCTTTAAAACTAATTAATTTTATGTCTTGAGAGAAATATAATTTAGACTTTAGAGTTTTAATTAGACTAAAGTACTTATTTTCTAACTTAATCCAACTATTAAAGAATCTAACTAGGTAATTATTTTTCTCACACTACTCTTATTATCATTATCATTAAAAAATTCTATAATGATAATAATGTTAGAAAAGAAACAACAATAATTGTCTAATACCTATAAAATTTGAGTCCATCTCAAGGCCCAACGAGGTTCGTGTTCGACTCAAACACGAGCTGTGTTGAGGCCAATGGGTTATGACCCCTATTGGGTTAATAATTACGGTTTGACTCAATTTTAAAATTAGTTGAAACCTTAGAACTCTCCTATATACCTTAGGCCACGAAGTTATCTCCTTAAAGATCATTATTCCCTCCTCCTAGCCTTTAGAAACTTCCTTTCCTCTCTCTCTCCATCTTTCTCTCTCTAGGTGAAGAGGTAAGAACTTGATCTCTTCTCGTTTTGATCCTCGTTCTCACCTCTAGATTCTCATACCAAGCCACAACAAGAGAAGTGGAAGGAGGTCAATGATAGTGTGGATTACGAAGGAACGAATGTGAAGAACTTGAAGACTGAATGTTCGAACGAAAAGAGTATGTTCATACGCAAATCTATTTGAAAGTAGTTGAACAAAACATACAAGGCCGATTAGAATGGCCTACAAATCTAACTGAGCTGGAATCCATTCAGATCTTGAAACAAACTTAATTGAGTTAAAACTTAAAAGGTTTCTTTCTAAATATACTATATCCTCGACGGATGAAATCTGATACACGAGAATTCTAAAAAAAGCTCAACTTGATAGGTATCATCAGTCCATTCCTAACACACAAGAAACTATGCTATTAAAACCGAATTGAACCAGCTAATACACAAGAAACAATGGTGACACACGAATTCTAGAAAAAAGGCCAACATTTTGGGAGCAATATATAAGTTATAAGAGTACTGGCAGTGCCAAATTTGTTTGTGCAATTAATTATAGCTTTCCATTCTTGAATTATTCCCGGATCTCTTCCTTCCAATTCATTAGTTCTCAGCATTTTTCTGAGATTTAATTCTTGTGCTTTGCTCGCGTCTCAAATCACAGAAATGGACGAATTCCTCATAAGATAAAGATAATTTATTATAGACGCATAAAAACTACATCGTGCACAAAAGTTCACCAACACAAGCAGATATATTATTCGTGGCTACGTACCACCGAGAGAACAACGACATGGAAATCATAAACGAGACCAACAAAGACGCAACAACCTAACAATGGCAACATGCAGTCCGATCAACACAACAGCAGCAGCGTGCGTAGTACCCCTTCAGCTCCACTTAATCAGCCAATGTGAATATTGCCTCATATATCGGGGATGTGTAATCGCCAATTGTCACGACATTCACACATTCGTTCCAGTTGTCGGTATGTTGCAGGCCTGATTTTTCCGTCTTATCAGAGATCACTCCCCACACGGTATCATCGAAGTGGCCGCCCTCACGGATCTCCGAATAAGCCTGCACGCATGCATGGAAACACGTAGTTTTATGTGATCAGTAATAGATAAGAATTAAACATGAAAAATTTAGGGAAATCTTAGCATTAACATTATGTTCAAATACTTTACCTTGTTGGAGTACGATTTGTTCCATGGGTTATCCCAAGAGGCCATCCAGTCGCAGGGGCTGCCATCGGCGTTCTTTCCGCTGTATACGACGGCGGCATTGGAGCCGGTCGCTGTTCCCGATGTCTTGACGTGCAGGAAGCCGCCCCACTGCCCATTGGCTATAATCTGTGGGTAGGGGGCCGGGCCGAGGTGACCCCAGTAGTCGTGACTGGTGACGAAGGTGATGTTGCTGCCGGTGGCGTTGTAGATGCAGCATAGCGTGGAGACGCCGGTGCCCCAATCCTTCTTGAGGTTCTCGACGTAGGTGCGGCAGTTCACGTCCTTGCTCTCTGCGTTCTTCATGTTCATGGCAACGGCCGCCCTGTCCTTGCCAGTGATCTCCTTCCCGATGTACTCCGGCATCCCCTTCAGGGTATCGTTGGTGATGGGGTTGCCGAATACGTTGGAAGCCATCGGATGATCAGATACGTGGGTTTAGCTTTTAGCTCAAATTTGGTTAATGGCTGGATATATGCTCTTTGCTCTGCAGTCGTATCAAATATATATAGTCTACATGTTAACTACAAGATATTTTATCTGTGTTAAATAAAATTTGAACTCTGAAGTCACGGATGCAAGTCATGTACGTCCATAATGCATGCCTTTTCTTTTCAGTAGAATAATTCATGCATATTTAATATGCCCTTTCGTGTATCCTCAATTAGTTTTTTCGAGTAAAAATAAACAATTTCCTTCAAAATATATGTTGAATCAACACACTTTGGATGCATGAAGGTAGGTTTATAAATTGCGTGTGTTGCATGCATATATTGTTATAAACTACGTGTGTTCCATGCATATAAATTACGTGTGTTCCTTTTAATTAGATGAACGATTAGACAATAGGATTTAATTTATGCATAGTTTAACTTACATAATTGGGAAAAATCAATACTCTTCCTACTCTATTAATTTTGTTTCAATTTATTAATTATCACTACTGTACAACCAAGGACTCTTGATTAACTCTTCTTATACTATATATGACATGCGCACGAATAAATATTTTGGCAGTTAATATTTATATTTGTAGTATACTACCATGCCTTATACTAGACTATTATTTATATGATCATGCATCTTGCATGTACCGGTATATCTTTAATATAGTCGTTTTTTTATATTACATATTAGTTATATGATCATTCATCTTGCATGTACCGGCATACTTTTAATATAAATTGTTTTTTTTCAATTAAACGTTAGTTATATATCATGCTTCTTGCATTTACCGGTATATTTTTAATGTAATGTTTTTTTTCGTTTACAGGTATGATCATGCATCTTGTAGGTATGGGTAAACTTTAATATAATTACCGAAAACATATTATATGTATATGAATCTAATTACACGTTATATGATCATGCATCTTGCATGCAGCGGTATATTTTTAATGTAATTAATTGTTGAAAACATATTATTTGTGACCCCCAGCGGCAGTAATTTGGCTTTTGCCAACAGTCCATTTAATTCTACCAACCATTTTAGTTTCTTTTTAATTAGCTGATCATTTATGCCACTATAAATGGATGACAGCACGAAGACAACACTAGTTATAAGCTTTCAGTTCTTTCTTACAGGCCTTCTTCCTTGCATCTTTGCTCGCCTTACAAAAACTTAAGTAAGTTTCTTCGATCACAACGGGTCCTTAAAATACTTTTAACTTTGCTACGCAGGATGTTGTGTAAATGTAGAGTTTTATCTCTCCAAACTATCTTGTTAAACCTTTTCTGATCATATATTAATAAAAGTTGAATAAATCAATTCTTTGCAGCAATGGGAGGTGAACTTATAATTCTGGAGGATGACAAGCTGCGCCTGCTGGCCAAGTTAATTTATTACCAGGAAGTGGAAGCCATCAAGAGCATCCAGTTCAGGTCAGAACCGGAGCGCGTCAAGTACCTGTGGGACTGCAGATCCAACTACGAGGGCGTTCTCAAACTGTTGGATGACGGGGCCAAAACCTACGAGATGCATCGGCAAGACGAGACCAAATCCCCGATCGCCCACGACGTCTTCGAGTACGTGAAGAAGTGCGTAAACAGCGCGCTGCAGACGGTGAGGAACTACACGCTGAGGGTGGACTATCTGAAGAAGATTAGCGACCACTCCGCCTCCCTCATCTCTGCACTGCAAGAGCTCGACCCAACCAACGTGACCAACGTTCAGCTGCTGGCGAAGGAGGCGAACACGTACAAGAACTGCATGGTTGAGTACCTCAAGAAGCACCAGAGTGGACTGTCCAGTCGCTTCTCCGAAGCCGTGAAGCAGGAAGGTTTGAAGTTTGATGCGCTTGTGAAAAGGTATCAACTCATTAATGCCTCACTAATTAGTTTTTCTTGCATGATCCCCTCCAACTTACTATAATTAATTCGTTAATGCATGTATCTATCAAAACGGGCAATTAACCTACTGGACAATTCTTAACAAGAGTGAGCATGCTACTCGTGCTTCTGAGACAGTTACAAGAAATTAGGGCTCACTTTGGTGCTAGGAACTAGAATTACTGCTTCTCCCCATATGCTAGATTTTGTGTATGTAAATGTATATACTTTAACACCAGAAACTAATAAAGCTTTAGCAGATTGATAATTCATTATATTCGTTTCTAAAGTTAATAGACATAGATATTTCAATATTGAAAGCTAAATTTTCAGCTTAGCTAAATGATTATTGAATTACTAGAATTTCATAAAGACATACGCCTACTAATCATATTGCTAATGCATGCATACATGACGACGTAGGTACCAGGCAAAACTTGGATATGAAGGCCAGTTCAAGAATTTGAAAGATGAGGAAAAGCTACTGGTATTATTTTCGTTATTTATTAGGCTTGAAGAAGCCAAGTTGAAGTTATTGGCTGAAAATAAAAATTTTCATAAAGTTTATTTACCGAAGTAAATGCAGAAAGTGTTAGTTTTTTTGTTACAAAAGTGACATTTTTACAAGGTGTTATATTTTAGCACAAATAGTTTTCGTTTATAGAAAAAAAATAGATATAAATAGTTGTTTAAGGTGAAAGAAGTATTGGTATAATAACTTTTTAAAAGTATATGATATTACCTTATATTTTGTGGATGATCTTTTGAAATTCGTAAAATATATCAACATTTTCGCATGATTTTTTTTCAAAACCTATAACTTTATTATTTTTATATCATGACACTACCAAATGATGTTTTATTTAATATATTAATAATAATGAACTGTTATATGTTTTAATATTACAATTGATAGCGTATATATCTTTTGTTATCATGTATCAATGTAATTTATGTTAACTGAATGAATTTGTATATTAATTATGAAATAACTTGTTATCTCACCTATTATAAAGAAACCAAATGAGTAAAAAAAAAATACTTCATGTATTCATTGTTCTCTTTTTTTATTTAAATTATGTTAAATTTTTTTCCAGACTTAACAAAATCTAAACTATTGTATAATTTGGCTGAATTTTTATATGTTAGGTTTTCAGAAATGGTAGCGACTTTGAACATTAAAACTTGATATATTTTTTAGTGCATGAGTCCTATAATTTCATAGAGTTATTGGATGTCAACTTATGCGATTCAGGTGTACGAAAAGATAATCGAGGATTCTGGACGTGGTGCGATATTACGCGACGTGGTCATAGGAGGAGTCGGCGTAGCGGTCCTCATCTTTGCAGCAGGCACCATGGTATGGGACATCTTCTCGTCCGACCACAAGATCGAGACGGGCGTCCGTGATGCTGTGTCGATCGCAGCGGCCATAGGGGGTGCCGCACTCGGGGACCTCATCAGAGTGGCCGTGTCCACACAATTGTTGGAAACCGGAGCCGAGGTGTCCACTGTGTACGTGGCAATGCTAGGGTTCGTGACCGGCATTGTAGCTGCGTTCATCCTTGGGGCTGCGGCAGGGATTCTGTGCGACCTCATCTTTGGGACAGGAGGCGATGGACCCATCAGCACAGAAGGGTTCCATTGCTATGTGGCACCAATGCCAGATGGCGCAACCTTGGCGCGTCAACTCGCGCATGATCACCCTGAGGTGCTTGCTTTGATGAGTGCAACAGATGCTTGTGGTCTCGAGTTCTAGTCGTTTAACAAGTAGTTTACAACATAAGCACTACAAAGACCTCGTACTTACGTCTGTTCAATAATCGACCCATACATATAATGGGCCACACTTTTCAAGGTCCCTTTTTAATATTTTCGTTTGAAGATTCCCTAATTTAAATTTTTTTTCTAGGTAAATTACTTTTTTGCTTTATATATGTCAATCAGACTAATATAAGAAAATGAGTTTTGTGTAAAAAATGATAGTTTAATTTTGATTTTGCGATAAAAAAATGAACCATATATAAGTTTGAAAAAAGATTTACCATTAAACTCCATTTTTTCTTGGGTAACCCTCATTCTTTTCATCCAATTTGGCCAACTTTTATTACGATTAAGAATTAACTTGATTTAGTTAACGCCACTTTTTCCTTTCCAAATAACAGAAGACTAATTTTAAGCTGAACTCAATGTTCTTAAATAAATTTAAAACCTTTAAAAGAATTGTTATCAGTCAAGCCTATGATAGGATTTGCACATTTTGTGAAATTGCGTTTAGGTTCCTTTTGGTGATGATCATTTGTCCGCATTTGATGGTTTATTTAATCTACTCATTTACCATATCACACCGGAGATATCATATCCATCGTACCGTCTTAGAACATAGTTACATATACATATTATACATTAAAATCACATATACTATTGTACATTACCCTTTGCACACGTCATAAACCATAAGAAAGGCGTTATTAATATACAAGATTGACTTCTTAAAGGGTTGAATGATATCCAATTTCTTAAATAGCGAATTTACGGTAGAATTTTTTATGGCAAATATTATAAATCAATCACATATACGAATTTGGTGAACTAAGGATGTCCGGAAAATGGTCGTTGTAAATTAGACCGCGGCGAAAATAATATCCATCTCAAATTGCTGTAGAATTTTTCATCACAATTTGAGCTAGACTCAAAATTTGTCTCAAATTTCTTGCCCCTCCGCGGCCACCACCTGCGTCAACGATGGAAGAGTGGTCAAAGAAACATACGTTCTCGTTTGAAATGAAGAGGAGGAGATCATCGGAGAAGGAGTGATTCGACGGAGAAATGAAGAGGGAAAATTTCGTGAGAGCTATTGTAAAGGAAATAAGAGGCGTGACAATATATAGTGGTCTTTTTCCCATCAAAATATATAGTGGTCTTTTTGTGTTGAATCTAGGACCCCGAGAGTGTTTTGATTATCACAAATTTGTAAGGGAACTTAGTTTGTACTAATAAAATTGTTGAGCTGATTTTTGAAACAGGATATTCAAGTTCAGAAGCTGTTAGATCGATCAAAGCTAAAAGAATGAACGACCTATGCACACGGAAGATATCTCAGAAGAATCATATGTGTACAGTGGTTGTCCTAAGAATATAAAGTGGTCGACTGATATTGAAAGAGAATGCATGAGAAGAGGAATCAGTGGTTGACCGATAGAACAAAGATAAAGGAAGGTCGACCGAAGTAAAGAGCTTAACGGGAGAGATCTCCCGAAGATGAGAAATGGGCGACGAAGGCAACACCCCTATCAACCAAAGATGGAGAACGAGCGGTCCAGAGAGAGGTGGACACCCAGAGAAGACTTAGCCGAAGAAGGAGTCTTGGTTAAGCAGAGGAGAGGTCACCCGAGGCTGAAGAACGGACGACCTAAGATCTGAGGATGAAGGCAATGGACGTCCAAAGGGCTCAGGGTGGAGACAGTGGACGACCAGTAAACTGCGAAGGCTGAGAGTGAACGTCCAAAGTGCTCAGGGTGGAGACAGTGGACGACTAAAGCAGAAGACAGGCAGATGAGTGGTCGATCGCAGGTTGAGTGCGAGCGACCGGTTGACATCAAGTGAAGACAAAGGACATCCAAGGTCTTTGTGAGAAGACAAGCGGGCGTCCAGGAGTTTGTCAGAACTTATGAAGGCTGAGGATCAGGCGACCACAGGATTGGCGGA
>LTAE01005889.1:0-27084 GCA_001647135.1 Pontederia paniculata | reverse complement strand
TTTCTCCTGTGTTGAATCCCACGGGTAACTAGGTTTTGGTGGATTTTGGTGCTGGTGGTGTGTGCGACAGCTATGCTCGTGGTGGATACTATCTGCACATGGATGGGCCTTGGAGTCTCCTTTTTATTATGTCTTTCCATTTTATGTTTACTGAGTCTTATGACTATTAGCCAAGATGTTATACCTTTTGTTGTTGAGAGACATGTAGACTCCTTATTTGTTTATCTTCCGCATTTTATCCATTGGATCCTTTAGTCATTTCAGCCTTGTTCATTTTTCTTTACATTTATTCCGCAAAAATTTTGTTGACTAGTCAAAGGGTCATTGCATTGTTAGTCAAAGTAGCACCCCAGGTCCACAGCTTGTCTACTTGGCGGGTGTTGATTTGGAGGTGTTACAATGATAGCATAAAGATAATTTTTATTTAGATTGAGAATTTAAAAAATAAATTAGGATTACATTTTTAATAATTTAATTACACATAGAAAAACACTGTTGAGTATAAAATGGAAATACATTCGAGCAAGCATGCAAGTGGCCTCCTATCAAAGGATAAGGAAATGAGATGTGAAAGATGATAAGATGAGTAACATATTTATCTTGTCACTCATAACAAACACATTGGAAACTAACACACGACAATGCGTGAATGGCCAGTAGTCCATTATGTCACAACTCAAACAACTTTGTGGACAATGTTATTAAACTTCTATATCATATCAAGATTCAATTAATTATAGAGATAACTAGATAAGAAACCATTAACCATTGATGCCCTGGCTTCCTATGGATCCATTGTTTACTCCTCACAAGTCATGTTTTGTTTACTACATTATACTAAACAATATGTTATTTTGTGTGTAAAAACTTTCATGCTCTATTGGAATTCATAATTATTTTAACCGATCCATAAACTCTATCATTATCTTTTTCTGGTGTTAATAATGTCAAAAGTATGCTAAACTATGAATAACTTGTAGTCTACATATATGCTTCTTGAAACTTGCTCTTAGCAAGTTTAAAACACTAAATATAACATAATCCATGATTGATCCTATGTCGTATATTTTAAAAATGGAGCATCACACAAAAATTCCTACCATTTCGTTCTTGCAACTCAATCTAGCTCACCATGATGTAATTTGATGAGAAAAAGAAGATGGTGTCCAGTGTAACGATTAAAGATGAAGTGCGAGAAAGCGAGAAAGAAAAACATATTGGAAAACGACGTCCACCTTATTAATTAATGGGCAACCCACAAATTAAATTTCCATGATAGAGATTCTAATAATGGAAGATTTTGAAGGTTGATTATTTTGTTTTTTTTTTTTTTTTTTTTTTTTTTTTTTGTGGTTGTGTTTTTTAAAATTTTCAGTTAAGACATCATATCTAATCTAGAGAGGAAGAAATGGAATTTTTGTGACAATTCAAAAGACGAAAAATNTTTTTTTTTTTTTTTTTTTTTTCTAATATCTCTGCAGTGGGCTTTCCTCCTTCATGAACCTTTTCATTTAAACCAAAAGATCTTTTGTCCAGAATCTGCTTCCACAAGAACAAATAGGAACTTGGGAACAAGGGCGTGGTGCAGTGGCTCACCCCTCGACTTGAGCACCGAGAGGTCTCCAGTTCGAATCCCACCGTGGGACTTATGTGCCCCTTTATTTTCAGTATTTCCTTTCAATGTATTAGGCCATAGGCCTCCCTTTGTAATCGAAAAAAAAAGAACAGATAGGAACTTGAGTTTAATGGGTAGATACCTCAATATCTCAGACTTAATGAGTCCGATTACGATATTTTTAACATATTACTCAATACTTATTTTATGCTTGTAAATAGTAAGACTAACATTGTATAATGTCACATTTAAAATATTTGAAAAAAAAAGGTGAAGTCAAGTGGTCTACTAGCTATACCTTTGTTTCTCAAGCACTATTCAATATTCGAATTTAAGTTCTTATACTGGTTAATTAATTAGTTTCTTTAAATGAATGTTTTCATTTTTTTGGAAAAGAATTTCGCGAAACTTGCAAAACAGAATACAAATTAAGGATATGTTTTGACATGTTCATGTACATTAGCTTTATGTCGAGCTGAGGGCCCATGACCATTTAGCCCAGAAGCTGCAGACCTGCTTATCCAAAAGACCATGAAGCCCAAGAAACAAGAATGACAAGGAAATTAATGAGATAATTAAGTTAACCTAATGATTGTTGAATTTAACAAACTTGATAGAAAATAGAATGAAATATTGAAATTTTCTTGTAAGGCTTCACACGCACACAGGGAAAAAATATATATTTTTGTTACAAAAAAAAGTGTTCTATGACCTGAGACAAGGAATCAAGGAAAAGAAAAGTTTAAAATGAAAAGTAATATATATTGTTGATGGAAATCAATTTTCAATTTTCTTAGTTTATAAACCAAGGAGTGAACCGCTGCATCATGTGCATGCACTCCTAAATTAATAATGGAATAGGTGTTCTGTTCATTCCATGTGCCAAAGCTAAATTAACAATGGAGTGGGTGCTTTCATTCCATGTGCTCCACTGTGAGTAGATGATCTGCCCATGGCAGATGAGATTTCAACTGAATTGACACTCCTCTTATCTTCAGAATAATCCACTAGACACTCAGCACTCAAAATTTTTGGAGGGCAAGATGCACTCCTCATCGAATACTTGAGGCTCGACTCGGCGGCCGTCGACCCAGTTCCGGCTTCCCGCGGTAGAGGGAGCAAAGGCGGCACATCTTCTTGTTCGGGAACTTGCCTGTGGAAGCTGTCATCCTCAACATCATAAAAGTTCACGGTCCTGACCTCTTGAGCCAAAGAACAAGACCAACATAATAGCCATTGTATGCAGTCAGACACGTATGGATAGTTCAAGCACAAGGGATTGGGCGGGAGCTTGAATCTTTTCCTCATTTGGATCCTCCAATAGCCTCCATAAAGCAGGCCGAACACAGCAACCACAATGCCACTGATGCCGACTATGTACCTAATGGTGTCGTTGCCTATGTTGAGTGCTGATATGTAGAAGACCAAAAAAGGAGCAATGCACAACAGCATGAACGTAGCAACGTGCACGTACATGTTACCGAATCCGAGCCTTTCCGCATTCCAACCAAACACGCAGAACGTGCAGAAGAATGAGAGGTGGAACACTGTCGGATCATCCCAGCAATCGAACAATCCTCCGATCCATTCTGGATTTGTCTCCACCACCCTTCTCCTATATGGTTGGAGCTCGATTGTATCTTGTTCTGATACGGTAGTCGTCTGCTGAAGAGTCTCCTGGTCGGCCTCGTCATCGTCGTGCTTCCTTCCTAGAGGACTGAAGATCATGTAAACTCCGGCGATGACCGGTGCGGCGATGCCGATGGCTATGCACAGGGTGTCGGCCCAATCCGGCCTTGTGTGTCGGTTGTAAGCCCAGTAGAGGCCGATGAGAACATATTGAGCGAAGCAAGTCAGGTGGAACAGGAACACCACAAACGCAATGTGTGCTCGCTCATGAGCTCGGACGGCTCCGTCTTTGCAGTAGGCTTGCCTCAAATGCACCTTGTCCTTGGTTCCCCATCTGAGCAAGAGCACAAGGTGATGGAAGAGTGTGGGGTGCTGATAGATGCACATGACTGTGAAGAGGGCGTTCAGGATCTGGTTGATGTCCTCGTTCCAATCCTTCCTTCTAGAGCTACTGGGAATTGCACCGTTCAGAATCCCGGTCATCAGTAAGAGCAACATCAAGAGCCCTGCAGCCACAAACAACAACCATATGAAGAAGGCTATGTTGGCCGGATTCTTTATCCATTCCTTGAAGTATCCACTGACCGCCTTCCAGCTAATCCGCCTAACGAAGGGCACGCGGAAGCGCCGCCGCCCGGCGCCGCTGGTCAATGCGGAAAGAGAAGGATTACTTCCCGGACTCGCATACCTCTGCCGGAAGAAGGCCCAAGGGGATGCCCTGCCGACGAATCCAGACCTGAAGAACCAGTCCTTGGCCGGACGAGCCTTGAGGAAGTCCAAAAATCTCTTGTTGCGAGAGCTGTGGCTAATCATTAGACTCTTGGCGACCGTCGGGACATAGATTGGAATGCCCTCCTCGGTGCCGGCGTCGGATGTGCCCTTCTCGATGTCTCGTGTGGTTTTAGAATCGTCTACCTCATAATTCTCGATCGAAATCATCCTTAATTATGTCGCACTGGTCATGCACTTGTAATGTTTTCTATCTCCTGGATCTTGTAACTTTGGAAAGCATATGCACTGTGCTTGCAAAACCTGCAAAAGGATCAATTACTATTTATCCAAAAAAAGATCAATTACTATTACTTCATATAAGAAAAAAAGACACAAGGCTGAGAAAAAAAAACTTGATCTATAAAGGGTAATGATTGATTGGAGATCAAGTGCAAGCACTAAAATGAAGTAATGACAATTTATATGTCATTTCGTTCATAAATTTTTTTTAAACTGAACGTACAGAAGAGGTAATGACAATATACCGTACCCCAGACGGCGAGTTCTTTTTCTTTTTGACTAACTTTTTTTCCAGCGAAGTCAACTTTTGAAGCAGTTTTTGGCATGTTTCCGACGTTCTAAACACAAATATTATGCAACTCCCGAAACAGTAATATATATTTTGTAAAATTATGACCGGTCAAAATATTCATTGTTGCACAATTTTAAAATTTGTATTTAATAAATTCAAATGACAATTTTTAAATGTGTATTAAAAAATTCAATGCATGTTCACGTATATACTTAATATTTCTACTGTATCTTCTGGACTCATTCACATATTTTATTTTCCTGGGTTCAGTTCTAGAACTTAGCACATATGAATAAATTTAAATTTGACTATAAAACTAAAACGACATGGAAAATCTCATGATTGAAAAATAAACGATCGATTATAGCTTATGCTGTAATCACAAGTGATTAAAAATGGTGTTAATATTTTGAGGCATATTAGCGTGCATACACAAATTGTGTATGCACAAATTGTGTATGCACCGTGCATGCACACACAATGAACCTTTGAATTAGTATCACTTTCAATCTGATGGTCCAAAACACAAATAACCTCTATCGTTGGATTAAAATGATAATGATCCAAAGATTCATAATATGTGTATGCACGGTGCATACACAACTTTTGTATGCACGCTAATATTTTTCTAATATTTTAACACCTCCGAATCATTCAAACCTTCAATTAGGAGTGTAACCAAATGAAAACGCGAAACACACAAAAAAAAAAATCCGACCCAGCATGAAAATAAAATTTCTAATCTAGGAGCCCAGAGAGGCCGACGAAGATTTAAATACTTAAATTATACAAAGTATATATTTATTATATTTAAATCGTATAAAAGTCTCAATTAACATAAATTTTATGTAAAATATATTTCGTATAAGCCATAAATAAATAGTAATATCAAAACATGATTAACATAGATTTACAGTTTAAATTTAAATACTATCCTAAATAAAAAATTAATAGTAATGTAGCACCCCGAAAAATCAATCAAGTATTTTTATCTAAAAAAATATAGAATGATTTATGTAGTTCATCTCATAATCATGAAAATTAAAAAGAGCTTATTGCCATTCGGGACGATATAAATTTCAGAACAACTAAAAAATTTTCTATACCAGGATCGATCGAACTTGGATTTCCTCTTCAAAAACCAATGAATAGAAGAATCCAAGCACCGAAAGAACTACTAACCTCTTGTTAACAATCGCAGACGTATGAAAGAAAGAAAGAAAAAAGATTCAATCTTTACACCTGAGTTGGCAAAGCAGTACCTTGAATCCTTGATTGTTCTTCTTAGTATCCCTGCTGCTTTTCAATTCGTAGCTTGAGAATAACAGAGGAGGAGTATGAGATATCCAGAGATTGCAGGGGCACAAGCGATTTCAGACCAAATGGTGTTAAGTACGTGAAGTTCTTGGCAACGAAGAGTAGGGAGAACACAACATTTTATACTGCATTGAGGACGAGTCAGTCTTGTCTTTTCTTCCCCATTTCTTCCACTTTTCTTTCTCTTTGCAAAGCTGTATCTTCGAAATTGTTTAGGTTGCCTAAATAAATATTACCACTTATTAACTATCTTATTTGCTTATCAGAAAGATTATAAAATATATCTTTATAAATATTATCAAGTTGAAATTTTATATTATTAACTGTAAATTTATAAATTCGAATCATAAATTTCACAAATTTGTAATTAATATGATTTAAATTATTATTATAATAATAATATTTATAATTATTATTAATACTTATGATTAATAAAAAATATTATTTTTATTATTAATACTTAGGGTTAGGGCTGAGCAAAATCGGGTTTGGGATCGGGTCACTCTTGACCCGGTTTTGATCGGATCTTAAGAAATGAGACCCGGACTCGGACCCGGTCCCGACCGGATCATCTCGGCCGGGTCGGGACCTGAGTCGTTCCGGTTTAACCGAGAATAAAATCGAGACGACCTTGTTGATCCAATTTTATTTTTTTATTATATAAAAAATAAAAATCTAATATTTATGAATATTAATTATTAATCATTATAAACTCTTTTTTTATTGTGCATTAGTAATAAAATCAATTTATATGTTATTCTTAAAAAAAAAGTTATAATATAATATATAAATATTACATACATATATATCTTTTATAATAGGGAATAATGGACCTGCTGAGCACCCATTCTTTGTAGGGATGCTGAGCAGATCCAGGTCATTGATTGAAGAATCAATGGATGATCATTTAGTTAAGAAATAAATTGATCTCGCTCGTCCACTGCTCATCGACGGATCAGATTTATTTCTCGGATGGGTAGGGATTTAAGTGAGGAGATGAGAAATTGGATGGGCGAACCTCTCGTGCCGGACAACTGTTCGCCATCTCATACATCATAGCCGCACTTGCCGTCTATCCGCCGTCGTCTCTATGCCGTAGAACAACCAGAGATCATCTTCAAACTCGGCGAGGTGAGTTCGAGGAGTGCTTCCATTGCCTTTTTTCTACACTATGGAGCAATCGGTCACCATTTTCGTGCATGACAAGCGAGTTCACCGCAGGAAGGATCCCCGCCATCTCTTTTATTTTGTCTCCGGTGAGTCTTAGAATGATTATAATTAGTTTAATTTGATCCTCGCCAGAGTTAATTGGAGTTTTTTTCTTTCTGTGTGGCCAATCGTAGGTTTCACCATTTCCTTCTCCGACGAGGTGGTATCCCCGACTATAAAAGTTTCTCCTTTCTCCGTGATTACATTTGTTGGCACTTTAGTCCACGAACTGCTGCTTCCCCTGCCCCCTAACGTGCTACTGTTGCCACTTGCCCCCAGTGTGCTACTGCTGCCCCTGCTCCTACCGTGTGGTTGTCGCTGACATGTTGCTGCCTTTCTTTGTTTTCTCTGTTATTTCTGCATGGTGGAGCAATCGGATCACTTGACTCCGCTTGCTACTGCTGGCCTTGACGTGTTTGTTGCTGCCCTGCTCCCAACGTATTCACTTGCTCAGGTTGCTGCTGCTAGCCTTGATGTGTGTTGCTGCTGCCCTTGAATCCACTTGCAGCTGCCGGCCTTAGCGCTGCTGGCCCTGACATGTTGCTGCCGCTGGCGTGTTGCTGCCCCCACTCCGATAGAAATGTGAAAGAAAATAAGAAAAAATTGACAGGATTTATATAAGCTTTTGTAAAATCTGTGCTTATTTGTTCATTTTTTTAAGGAACCATTCTTTTACAGTTATACCAACTTGTCAATCATATTTCATTCTTGAAATAGAATTGATACAAGAATGGTCACAAGCGTTGATAAAAAATAGTAATTAAGACAAATAAATCACTTAATCAACACAAAAATTGGTAGCAAAATATGAGTATGGATTCTAACAAAATTTGAGCTTCACTTCATCCACATGAGAATGGACAATGGCAAAATACAAGTGATCGAATCTGAATAACAACAAAACTATAAGCTTCACTTCATTGGCACAAAAGTGGACAATAGCTTCACTCCATCAGCAGCTTCAATTCATCAAGCGTAATAATGTAGTGTTAAACCATGTCCAATGGTTTCCATAATGTGTGCCAACTAAGTAGGTAAAATCCTCTGAGATGTAGTCAGTCATACCACTTTCAGAAGATGTTAATGTAAAAACACCTGCATTAAGGAAGAAACAACATAATAAGATTAGGAAAAAAAAGAGATATAAGAACATGCCAAAAAGTTTGATGAATAAAAGAAGGTTTCACATGATACAACATACCTTTTGAAATCTATTAAGTATTGCTAATTTGTTTAACCCTTTGTTTTATCAACTTGTTTTCCCTGTTTCAAAGAATAATATATGAACCAATTATCTATAAGATTTTTTTAAAAAATAAAACAGTAACAAATGGACATGGCGACACCTATAATGAAGGCATTAGATGTTAGAATAGAAGCATAATAATACAATATCAATATGCTTAAGAGAAAGCATCGGGAGGGTCATCAAACACTAGCAGCAATGCAGGAGGAGCACCATTAAACCAAAAGTAGCACACAAGGGCAAAACAGCAAACAACAGAGAAAATAGCGAGAGGCATCCGCACATTAGGGAGCAAGGGTAGTAGTAGCACGTTAAGGGCAGGGGCAGCAGCAGTTTGTCGACTACAGCGCCAACAAACGTAATCGCGAGAAAGGAGAAACTTTTATAGTCAGGGATACCACCTTGTCGGAGAAGAAAATGGCGTAACCTATGATTGGCCACACAAAATAAAATTCCAATTAACTCTGCACAAAAATGAAAGAACTCCAATTAACTCCGGATAGAACCAAATTAAACTAATTATAAATCATTCTAAGGTTCACCGGAGACGAAAGAGATGGTGACGATCCTTGGTAGGGTGAACTCGTTTGTCGTGCACGAAAATGGTGACTGATTGCTCCACGGTGTAAAGAAGGCAGCAGAAGCTCTCCTCGAACTCACCTCAAAGTGTGTGAAGATGATCTCTGGTTGTTCTACGGCATAGAGATGACGGCGGATGGATGACAAGTACGGCAACGATGTCTATGAGGAGGCGAACAATTGTCCCGCACGAGAGGTTCACCCATCCAATTTCTCATCTCCTCACTTAAATCCCTACCCATTCGAGAAATATATCTGATCCGTCGATGAGCAGTGGACGAGCGAGATCAATTTATTTCTTAACAAAATGATCATCCGTTGATTCTTCAATCAATGACTTGGATTTGCTCAACATCCCTACAAAGAAATGGTGCTCAGCAGGTCCATTAACTCCTTTATAATATATTTATATATTATAATATAAGAGAACTGGATAGGGAATAAATTCGAGTTTCTTAAATTCGGATCCGATCTCGACTCGAATCATGTCGGGTTTCCGAGTTATGAGACTCGATCCCGACCCGGTTATGTTCCGGATCAAGAATATTTCCAAAAATCTGAATCGGATCGGACCGAGATAACCGAGTCGGTTCGGATCATGCTCAGACCTAGTAATACTTATAATTAATAACTAGTGTTATATTATTAGTAATATTTATAATTAAAAATTATTGATTTTTTTTGTTGTTATTATTACATGGTATGTTATTTATGAAAGATTCAATAAAGAAAAATATGGTAAGTTTTTATCCTTATCTAGAACTATCGCAATGGAACCAAATGGATTCTCACAACAGTTTTTTTAGTTTGCTTGACAATTCTTTTTCTCATATTCTCTCTCTTCCCACATTTTTATTATTCAATTTAAATTTTAACTTAATTTTAAATATTAAAATTTAATTTTATATATTGACTCTAATAAAATTACGAAATTCTATTTCCTTGTAATTTTTTTATGTTTTATTCTTATTTTGTTAGTTTAAGTTTAACAAAATATTTTATTATATAATATACGATTATTTTTATATTATTTATTGTTAAATATATTATTAGAAACTATTATAATAACTTTATTTTCAATCAATTGTTTATATTAAAATTTTAGTTCAACTTTTTGGTTCTCATGTATCCAAGCACTCATTGGAATTTTATATTTTTGTTCTCATTTATATGAATTAATCTATCAAATCAATTATTCATGAGAATTAAAAAAACTCATTTCAATTGCTACACACTATCAAAAAAGTTCTTAACCGAGAATGAATTACAATTATGTGTTTGTTTCACTAAAAAAATTGCATGAAAAATATATTTCAAAAAAATATTTTGTTTAATTATTAATAAAAAATAAATTAATATACACTCACACACATGATATATGGAAATGTTTTCTTCTTGCCAAAAGAGAAAAAAACATTTTCTCCAACTCATTTTTTTCTAATTGCCTAAAAAAAAGATATTATTTTCCTCAAAAATATATTTCTTAAATAATAACTCATTTTAGGAACCAACATGCTCCTTCTAATTGTTCCAATATTGGTTCCTAATATCTAAAAAAGTAAGCCATCATCAAGTGCACAAAATGTTAGCCTAGTGATGTCGCATTTAATGTTCGTTGATGATCTTTTACTCTTGCAAACATGTGCCTTTGAGGAGAATGTGCCATCCATCTAATGAATCTTCAACCTATTGTATAGAGCCTTTGGGTACAAGGTCAACCCACAAATGATCGTCATTTACTTCTCGTGCAACCCCTCATTATTTACACATCGGAGTATCTAATGCCTCCTCCTTTCAAGAAATTCTCCGCCTAGGACAATATCTTGGTGTTCCTCCTTTCAAGAAATTCTCCGCCTATGACAATATCTTGGTGTTCCTCTAATGCACAACCGCCCCAAGAAAGAATACTTCATCAGAATCGTGGATAAGGTGGACAACAAAATCAGTGGCCGAGCATCACACACTCTCTCTATGGTTGGCTGCATCACCCTCGCCAACTTAATGATATCGACAATTTTCACCTACACCGTGCAATCAATGAAGCTCATTGTCTCCGCCTATAAAAAAATTGAGCAACATTCATATGGGGGCACTCAGTGGATGCAAGTGGCCTCCATTGGATAGGCTTGGACACCCTCTTTTTACTATGAGACTAAGGAGACTTGGGTCTCAAGGTCCTACATATTCACAATGCAACACTGCTAGAAAAACATAGGCAAAGTATCTCAAACAACCATTGATCCCGTGTCCTTATTGGAAAATATGGGTAAAACGTACAAAACAACCTTCAACTAATGCACTCCTTAATGGACCCAATGCTTTGCAAAGAAAATATTTCGAGTCTAGAAACCCATCTCTTGTCATATAGTTTGGGTGGCTATAAGGGGTGATAAGGTGCGATTCTACGAGGACCATTTGGTCCCGAGCCGAGGGACCTACTAACATATCAACCAATCCCATTAAGTGAAATCTTTAACAACAATTGATTTCCAACTTCACAACACTGAGAGGAAAATGCATTTGGGACTCCATTTCCCCATGCATATATAATAACGTCCGTGCATCAATAGTAGCACATTCTCCATCAAGGGCCTCTAACTAGCCAAACTCCTTGTATTAGCAACTAGAATCCTTAGACAATTACTCTACTTGTTTAACATGTATGATCTCCTACACCAGCTCACATAATATAGCAATCCCCATGTGGGCAATAATATTAAAATGGAAAGTCCCCACCCTCCCTCGCCCCCAAGGGTTGGCACCTTCTTATGGCAAGATGTGATTGTCTTGCCACGAACTCCATTAATCACCAATGTAATATTACATTCGCAAGCACCAGCCCCAAGTGCACCATGACATCAGAAACAATGCTTTATGCCTTGCGAGATTGCCCACTCACAACTTCCATCTGGTATCGTATGCTCCCTCGAACTTCTATAGTTAAGACTTAGAGGGATGGATCAAAACAAACCTCTTTTTTTTTAAAGAAAGAAGATTATATATTACTCAATAGCTCTAACAGTAGAAAAAATGGGTCAATCTTTTAGGAGGACTTCTCCCTTCCTTGGAGACTAATCAAGAAGTCGAACATTCATGCTTATTACTAAGGTTGCCAAGCTTCCATTACAAAACGTCAACCTCGATATCTAAAGGCAGCCCCCCGTTAATCGGTCACCTCAAACTCAATGTGGATTTGATGTTGCACTTATACTTGCACGTGCCAGTGGTGTTGGAGGCCTCGAGATAATAATGGAGTTTGACTATGGTTTTGCTCTTGCTCTAGGATGTTTTCCCTACTATAATCCTTGAACTCCATGCCATAAAGGAATGACTCACACTAGCTTGAAATCACAGCTACCATGGAATTCTACTAGAGATACTCTCTTATTGCCCACAAGATGATTCAACTAGAAGAGCCTCCTGCCCTATACTCCATCCCTCTTATCAATGATATTTGAACACTTCTCTATCGAGATTGGGCGATCAACCTTGGGTTCATCCCATAGGAAGCAAATCATTGTGCCGACCATAAGGGATACGTAGCATTAGACAACCTTCAAAGCAGTGTTTGTACTTGTTTTCCCCTCCTGCCGTCGACTTGACTCCCTTATGTGGGGTGACTACATGAGGCCCTCTATTATGCAACATCTTTAGCTAGTAATATAAGGGCTTCAACCGTCCTTCAATCGAAAAAGTACATAAAATGTGGGAGTATTTTCAATGCTCATTTTGGCTGAGATCTCAATGAAGATTTTAATATTTAGGATGAAATTAAATTTATGTTCTTTTTTAGGATTATTTTTATTCATGTGGCTTATTCTTTATTTTAAATTTAAATATAAAGGTGTCCACTTACCTTTTGTCAATCTTTATGTAATTTTTTAGTGTTTCTTTCTATTCCATTACATGTGTATCATCTTATTATCAATGAGTAAAAGATGTTCAAAAATAAAAATTAATAAAAAAAATAAAATGTGCCTTTTTTTTAAAAAAATTACTTTGAAACGCTCTGGTGATTCTTTTTTAAATAATTATAAATGGTAAAAGTGTAATTAGATAAATATAAAAGTAACGAAATGAATTGTGATGCCAAATGAACAACTTGGATGGTTTATGGAGGAAAGTGATTTGCTAGTTTAAGGACGAAAGTTAAAATAAGTATAATCTAAGAAAAATGAAAAGTCTATTTTCATACATGGTCCCAATTGAATAATGACTTAAAATTTTATGAGCTTGTTTGTTCAATTTTTGGATTAGTTCGTAGTTACCCGTGATATCCTGAATTATATATGGGTTTAGCGCATTTATCCTCTAAATCATAACATTATGGTAATTTCTTGAAATTATATATGCATATAATTTGAAAAAGAAAAAAAGATCTTTGAAATTAAAAGACCAGAAATATTGACAAATGTGGCATCCCGGAGTTTAAAATCAAATTGAAAATATAGAGTGTTGCCTTCTCAAATTAAATTTCTCATGTGTAAATACATGTAATTTTAAATGTGTCCACGTTATTCTTAGTCTCTTTCTAGAATAATTATAATTATTTTCGTATTAAAAATGTAATTTAAAGTCAGGTGAATCCCCAAGGAAAATTAATGTATATCATATTTTAAGGACATTAAACATATTGCGCCCCGGCGCTCCGCATACACAACATGCAATTAAGTCGTCTTTTAAAATATGGATTCTTTATATATTTTTTGCCGTTATAGATTAATCACTCATATATGAGATGAAAATAGAAATGCTACGAAAATAATTTCCATCAATACATATTCAATTTGGTTTTCAATTGAGATTTTTTTAACAAAATAAAAATGATAACAAATGTATATTTTTTTTATGCTACTCGAATATAAACGTTTTTTTTTTTGTTTTTGCACGATGGTCTTCATGGATCGGTTTAATGTAAGCATTTTCTTTTGTTTTTGCGTGATGATTTTCGTGATTTGCTTTAATAAAAACGTTTTTCGTTTATCACACGATGATTTAATTAAAGACAATTATTTATTATTATATTAAATTACGACCAGTTGAAGGGTCAAAATTGTTACAAACGATTGGGCGACTTTTCAGTGACACCCACCATGAAGTTTCCAAAGCACACGTTGCGACGACCGACGTTTTTGTTCCGTTCGCCGTATTTAACACGGGCTAATAGTTACAGTCCGAACCATCTAAAATTAAAATGAGTGCAAAAGTTAATAGTTTGATTTGGCACTCCGGTAATATACCATTGAAAGTATTTTTTTTTCAGAGATATAAAAAAAAACAGAAATTGGAGCATAAAAATATAATCTTGGTTTTGAACTCAGATAAATATATCATTGAAAATATATTTTCAAATATATATTAATAATTGAATATAAATGAATACATCATAAAAAAATTATGGTACTAATAGAAGTTGAAATAGGATGATAAGAAGCTTTTTCTGGTTTGAAGAGGCGTTGAGTTTGAATTTTTTTTAAATATAATTTTTTTTAGTCTAATGACTTCGTGACATATATTGGTCAAGGTTATCGGGGTAAATAAAAAAAATATCGTGCTATGTTGCTCTCTCCGGTATTCTAAGTTCTAAGTCATCCGTCATGACAACAAGTTCAACTCTCAACTAAAACATGCTTGCCAACCACTGACATGCAACATCGTCTGCCGTGTTATGGCTGTTGTTGTCGTAGATCGTCCAATTAAATTTCCATGATATGATCATCAAATGGTATCCCCTAGCTTGATCACATCGTAATACATAATTATGCTACATATAACCTATATAATGTTATTCTCTAGGAAAATATTTTCTTCATTTACAAATAAAAGAAACTGGGCAAACGAAAAATATTCTTGACGTATATATAACATTCGGTGTATTATATTTAAATAGGATACATCGTGTATCTTATAATTTGGACTACTAGATTCGAAATAATGATTAAAAATAAATAATTTATTTAAAATTCATAATGTTTTACTTATTTCTGTCAATAACAAATCTCAAATTCAACGATCTAGATGATATGATACACAATGTATTCTACTTAAATAAGATACACCATTAACTTCATATATGTGTTTACAAAAAAAAAATCATATAAGTGTTCAATGAAGGTCTACGCTATTTAAATATGATACACTGTGTATCATATCATCGTCTGAATCGTTGAATTTAAAATGTGTGATTAAAACTAAATAGTCTATTTAAGATTCATATTTTTTATTTTTTATCAATTACAAATCTCATATTCAACGATTCAAATTATAGAACATATATTATATCATATTTAAATAAGGTACACATCCACTAAATGCATATATGAGTTTAAATTAAGGTGTACCCTATTTAAATGAGGTACACTATGTATCTTATCATTTGGACGGTTGATTTTGAAATGCGTGACTAAAAATAAATAGTTTATTTAAGATTCATATTTTCTATTTTTTTTGGCAATCACATGTCTCATATTCAATGATCCAGATGATATGTACATGATGTACCTTACTTAAATAGAGTACACCTCTATTAAATTTGACTTTAATGAAGGTGTGTACCCTATTTAAATAGGATATACCGTGTATACTATCATCTAGATCGTTAAATTTAACATGATTAAAAATAAATAATCTATTTAAAATTTATATTTTTTTCTTATTTTTATCAATCACAAATCTCATATTCAACGGTCCAAATGATAGGATACATGATGTACCACACTTAAATAGGATACACCTATATTAGATCCATATATGGGTTTAATGAAGGTGTACTCTATTTAAATAAGATACACAATGTATCCTATCATTTGGACTATTGAATCTAAAATTTTGGTTAAATAAATAGTCTATTGGTTCATATTTTCTACTTATTTTCGTCCATCATAGATCTCATATTCAGCGAATCGATATGATAGGATACACGATGTACCCTACTTAACTAGGGTACACCATATATCCTATCATATAGACCGTTGGATTTGAAATACGTGGCTAAAATAAATAGTCAATTTAATCTTCATATTTTTTACTTATTTTTTTTTGTCAATTACAGATTTCAAATTCAACGATCCAGATGATATGATACACCTCCATTAAATCCATATATGAGTTTAATGAAGGTGTGTCATGTTTAAATATGGTACACCATGTATTCTATCATCGTGACAGTTTAATTTGAAATGTGTGGTTAAAAATAAATAATCTATTTAATATTCATATTTTCTATTTATTTTTGTCAGTCAGATCTTAAATCCAATGATCTAGATGATAGAATACATAATATACTATATTTAACTATGGTACACCTTCATTAAATTCATAATAAGTAAAAAATATATTAATTTTAAATAGACTATTAATTTTCAATCACATATCTTATATCCAACGGTCAAGATAATAAAATATACGATGTATCATATTTAAATAAAGAACACCTCCATTAAACCTATATATATATATATATATATATATATTTACACAAATAAATAATGGAAACAAACTTTTATTACAAATTCACATGATTTATTTTTTTCCGTGTAACTTGGAAACATACATCTTAATTTGATTTCTCGCCGAGGAAAGAACTCATTCTCTAGTTCGAAAAAAGAACGGTGCCCAAGCCAATAACTAGAAACTTGGGTAGCTTATGATACATAAATCTTAATATTTACTCAAATTTGTTACTAGGTGATGTTGTCAAGCATTTTGATCCTAATTTATGTCCAGGTTCTCATAAATTTTATTTTTACATTACAACTTTCATCGACTTTTGATTAATATTATAACACTCTAATGGAATGTATATTTTTTTGTCTGCGACAAATCAAAACATTTTTTAGTTTCATCACCCTTGTCTCATTTCTTTCGTTTTACCCCTTAACAAAATAAAACTGTGTACCAAGAGATCTACCATTCTATTTCAATCATGATATATTCTGTATCTCTTTATGTTATATTTGCATGTATTAGATTCATAAGCCTCTACAAAGTAATAGTTAGATTTACGAAGAAAAAAGGAAAAAAAAATATACCTAGGCTGAGGAAAGGAAGTCGCAGGCATAATCTTCATAATTGTCTAACCGCAATTTAATCTGAGATATCTTTTAATTCTGATGGAATTCACAACCTATCTTTAGCTGAGGTTGCCCTCATGTGTACAAGTCTGTACATTTGGTGGTATCAATTCCAAAGACATAAGTTTCAGATCATGCTGTTGGTCAGCGTGACCATTCTGCTGATCCGCAGCAGTAAAAACAGTAAGGAATTCACCTGAATATTCTACAGAAAATGTGTCAAAGTGAAGTTTGCTTAGCGGATTTCTACCTCCTTCACGCGGCAGAGGATGCAGGAGTTCTTCAGCTTCATCAATGTCTGACTGCTTCCTGTAAAGGCTGTCGTCTTCTACTTTATAGAGATTTCCGGTGCGCACTTCTTGAGCAAGCGAGCAAGCCCAGCAGAACATCCACTGGACGTAGTCCGTTACTGAATCAGAGCCACAACAGAAATCATTGCCTGGAAGTTTGAATCTTTTCCTCATCTGGATCCTCCAGAAACCACCATAGAGCAATCCAAATGCACACAGCACTATCCCTGCAATCCCCAGTATATCTCCAGTGACTTTGTCATGAATGTTGAGGGCCGATATGTTGAAGATCCAAAATGGAGCAATGCATAGCAGGAGGAACGTGATCATATGAACATACATGTTTCCAAAACCAAGCCTCTCCATGTTCCAACCAAAGACGCAAAATGTGCAGAAGAGGGAAAGGCAGCTTACTGTAGCATCTGCACTGCAATCAAATAGGTCTCCCGACCACTTAGGATTTCTGACCAAGGCCCTCAGCTTCAATATCTTAAGCCCAAGTTTCTGTGACTCATTAGTAGCATCATCAGAAGTTGGGTCATGTAACTCTTCATCCAGTTCAGCATCAAACTCCCTTCCAAGTGGACTATAGACAGTATAAGCACCAGCGATGACAGGCGCCGCAATTCCAAGAACGAAAAAGAACATTCCGGCAAATTCTGGTCTTTGTTCACTCATATAACCCCAGTAGAGGCCACATGAGACATACTGCGCAAAGCACGTGATGTGGAGAAGGAGGACAACAACCATCATGTGAACCCATTCATGTTGCCGGTAACCTCCATTCTTGCTGTATATCTTTCTCAGTGCCCTGATATCTTCAGATCTCCACCTACAAAGGAGGAAGAATTGGTGGAACAGATTTGGATGCTGATATAAACTCATAAGGGTGAAAAGAGCATTTAGGATTTGGTTGGTAATCTCAATCCATTGATTTCTTGAAGATTTTGTTGGGAACATTTTATCTAGAACTCCAAGCATTAGCAAAACCAAAATCGTGGCAGATATGGAGACACAAACTATCCAAAGGAGAAGAGAAACATTCTTTGGTTGCTTCATCCATTCCTTGCATGCAACTAGAAAGGACGACCAATTGATACTTTTTAGGAACGTAAGATGGAAATGCTGATCTGCGTTAATAGGAGTGGAGACCGATAATGAGACCTCTTCTCTGCGATCCAGTGTTTTCTTGAATATCTTGAATGGAGACAAGAATTCGAGTTTCTTGAACCAGTCCCTGAATGAATGAGCTCTGACGAAACCCAAGATGTTACTTCGATCTGTCCCTGGGTCAAACCTCTCATGTTGCCTTGATGATATCAAGATGAGAATATCTTCACCCTGATCAGATGTGCTAGCATCTCTGTGTGATGATGTGAGTTCATTAACTGAAGTTCGTACTGCAGAATCATCCCTGTCTGAAGACATTTCCCTGGGGAAAAGGATCACTGACAAACCTGAACAAAGATAATATACACTGCCCTCTGGAGGATACAATTCTCAAGGAGGCCTTTATGTCTATCAAATGCCTAAGACTTTGGTGGAAAGAACCAACAAAGTTATAAGAAAGTTCCTGCAAAAGATCCCTCTTGTTAAGAACTTGCAACAACATAAAGAATTATGTTCAAAGTTTCTGAACTGAGAGCATAATAATCAATGCTCTATGCATATATATATTGCCAACTAGTTATGCAAGTCACAAACACACTAGCAAGAATGCTGCATACAGATAGAATGATAGGAAAGTTGAGTTACATTGCATACTTCAGACTTCTGTGTTTGCATATAGTACTTGATTGAAATAAATTATTTGGCCTAACGAAAGTAAGCATAACAGATTTGCCTCTGGTGTAACATTAATGGTTTTAAAATATGCACCTAGGAAATCAGCATCTTATGGAACAAATCTGCATATGCTGATAATGTCTTTTGGCGTGCCAAAACTTGAAATTTCTCTACAAGCAGTAGAGAAGAAAAATACTTTGACAATTGACAAATTACCTTTTTTTAATACCATCAAATTTCCTTCCCGAAGAAAATGTAACTTAGTTTATTTTAATTCACCCAACTTTTTCCCCAATTCAGAAAACAAACTCACACATATTAGATCATAGAAGAATTAAAGACACAAAAAAGACACGTTAGGGATGATTTTATTTCCAATGTTTGTTTCGTGTATCTAGAGTTAGTCACTGATTCCTTCCTGTTAGGAGAAATTAGAAGGAACTGGACTCATCATTCAACACATTGTTTCTAAACTTGTAAACGAAGAATTCCCTCAGAAATTTCACCAAACAGAAGAGGTGCATGTACAACAAAAGATAAAAAACTTGCATACCCCTCCTATTCCAGGAAACTGAATCTATCCAACAGTAGTTCATATCTAGAGATTCGACCTTGGAATCGATAAAAGACGCAGTTGAATCAAACAACTAAAAGTATATTACCTCAGAGTTGGAGAAGAGGAGGAGGCTGCAGGGAGAAGCTGCATGAAAGGGGCACACGGCCCATGCCTCTTCTTTGCCTGCAGCAAATTGCAGACATGGGATGGAGGGAAGGGAAGCTTCCTTCATGTGGACAAAAATGATAGCCTGGCGACCAATGTGCTCGAGTAGACAATGACTCCCAAATAGGGGAGAAAAAAAAATTGAGAAAAGATTTGGGACAGATCTAATTTAGAGTATCTAAATGGGCATCGGCACGTGGATTTGGTCAACGGAAATGTAGACATGTAAATGGTGGACATAATCTACCGCAAATGTAATAAGTTTGATTGATATATAATCGGGTAAATTTGTAATTGGGAGTTGCCCTTTTAGCTTCATCATTATAGTCAAATATGCTATTTAAGATGACTTTAATCAAAACGAGAATTTAAAAATTATAATGACAAAAAAATTTATAGCTTAGAATTTAATTTTTAAAATAATAATAATTAAAAAATATTATTTTACTTCTTATTTGACTTTAAATTAATGAATATCAACTAAATTTGATTAGCATATCTAATTAAGAATTATTAGTCTTGAATTTGAGGTTCGAAATTATCAATTTGGTTTGCTCTTTGTCTTGACTTCGGATTAATCAGATATTAATAATTTTGGACATCGAGAATTTCGAATGGATACGAATATTAGAGTGGGTATTAGAAAATATAATATTGTATCTACCCTAGGAAAAGGAAGAAGGAAAAAGAAATCTAGTGGCATAAAAGTCTCGGAGTTTTGGCTCTGGATTTGCTCACGTAACATGGCGCGGAATGAACAAATGGGGACCCGTAGATCTTGGAGACTTCCTCCTCCGTACACCGAAACTGGCCCTCATTAATGTTTACAATATATACCCATCCAATCCAACTGAATTTTCCATATCAAATCTTAGTGGTAGCGTTTGGATGAAGAATCGAGAGTTCTCCGAATTCCACTGAATAGATTGATTTGATAAATTAATTTTAATTATGTTTGTATGAACTAATAACGTTAAGTTCTAAGGGATGTTTGGATGGATCGTGTGAGAAACTAAAAATATAGAATTATTTTTTAGGTAAATAAATTAATTTGAAATAAAATAATAATATTAATTTGTGACATAAAAAATTATTTTCAATAAATTTCAGTATCATAAAATATTTAAAAATTATATTATTAACTTAGTATAAAATTAATATATGACATTTAAAATAAACGTTAATAATTTTAATTAGAAGATATTGAGTTAATACTTTTAAAATAAAATTAATCATTTTAATAAATATTAATAATATTAATAAATATTAACGATCTTAATAATGTTAATAATTTTATACATTAATAATAAACTAATAAAATTAAACGTTATTAATTTTAAAAGTTAATAACGTATATATCATTAAGTTTTAACTATTATATTATTAACTTAGTATAAAATTAAAATATAATATTTAAAATAAAGATTAATAATTTAAATTAGAAGGTAATGCGTTAATAATTGAAATTAAATATTAGCAATCTTAATAAACTTTAATAATTTTAATAAATGTTAAACTCGTAATAAATGTTAATAATTTTATACGTTAATAATAAGCTACTAAAATTAAATGTTACTAATTTTAATTTAAAAGTTAATAATGTAAATATCATTAACTTTTATTTTTATACTTAATAAATGTACCATAATAAATTTAAAGTAAAGTATATATACGTTAATATTAGTATCATTAACTTTTAAAATAAAATTAATAACATTTAATTTTATTAGTTTATGATTGAAGTTTAACGTTTATTATTAAGATATTATATAAAATATTTTATTAAATGAGCTAATAAAAATAATTTCAAAATAATAATATATAGTAAATGTAAAATTAAAATTTAACACTTAAAATTAAATGTTAATATTTTAAATAAAAAAGTTAAAATAAATTAAAAAGAAAACAGAAAGCAGGAGGAGAAAGAATAAATGAAAAGAAAAAAGAAATTGTCAAAGAAAAAAAAAACGGTCACGTCAAAGGGAAAAAAGGAAGAAAAAAAAAGGCAGCAAGAGATGAAACCGCCAGATTCCTGAACCACCAGAATCGAGATCCCGTGACCCTTAGCTTTGGCGTCCTAGTTCCACCTCGAATTCTGGTGCGAGGCTCGCGTTTGACAGAACCCGATGAAACCAAGCTCAGGTTCCACCTGCGGTTCTGATCCCAAACGCAACCACTAAAAATTTGTAAAGGAATTAATATTTTCAAATTCTTTTCTTAAAAGAACAAACTTTACAGTAAAATTAATTAGATTGTACATGATTATACCAGCTTAAGATAATGATTAATTGGATAAGTACTCTTGAGCCTTGGTAATTCACTTTTGGATATTGTATATAAACCCTCAGAATTTGCCTCAAACACCGCCGGCAAACAAACAGTCCTCAATATTCAGACAAGAAACGCCTCAAGACATATAGGTCCATGAAGATTCTGTTTTCTGATGTCTGAGCCGCTCCAGTTATATTATACATGGTATAACCTAAAAGCTTTAGCAAAATAAATATTTCAGAGATCGTCATTTGGTATTTTCAGATATCTCTAATGACATAAAAGTGCACTCAGAAATATTACTTAGTCTAGATAGTATTGTTATACCCTTTCAGAAAAAAATAGATAGTATTGTTATAGCATCAGCAATAATATTTTGAACCAGAGGAGGGTACCTTTTAGTGTTTTTCATGAAAACATCGATATGAAATGTTATGAACAACATTTTGGAGGGGACTCTCTCTCTGGTTCATCATCTACAATGAATATTCCCTTTTTTGGTGAGGCATGTAATAACCTATCTGCATTTTCTTTCATCTTCAGTTGTAATAACCCTGCTTCAGAATTAAAGAAGCATCTGAAAATTTGAAAATACTTTCCAGATATATTTGCGGTAGCAGCCATGATTGCTGTGTGCCCAATGTCATGCGCTAATGTACCAGGACTGACGCTTACAACAACAAAGTTAATATTCTTTAGCAGACAGAATATATCATGGTTATGTAAGGTTAATTGCACCAAACGTCAAGAAAGGTTTCTGAGAAGAGATAAGATGACAATAAAATGGACAAGCGAAGCTGGCAGCCTAACAGATAGGCATAAACTTTCAGCACAAGGTTTAACCAGAAAATAACTTAAGATGCTTTCTCTAAAAGAATACAAACATCAAGAATTTAGTTGATTTAAATTTTAGCACATCTGGTGCCTACAAAATCACGGGGAAACATCATCCAGCCGACAAACGAGAAAAAAATGTATTCATCATTAATAATTTAGTCTGGGGGACTCTTAAGTCATCCCAGGTACATACAAAAAGTTTGACACAAGGTTCCTTGCCATAATTATTGGAAGTTTGTGCTTTGAAGACTGAGGCAGCACCAACAGGAAAGGGTCTCATCCTTTTCTTATTCTGGTTGGACATGTCATATGTAGTTGTCAGTGGTATCTGATCAAATAGACACTGCAAAACTATATGAATAGTCTAATATTGAGGTAACTTTTTTATTTTTTCACTAAATATTACATCCCAATTTGATAATGCATAAGTAAAAAGTATAGACTGTCAGAATAAACAAATTCTAAATATATGTATTAAAACTGTCAAAATAAGCAAGCTTTAAATATATGTACCTAGACGTAGGAGAGAAAATCTGTTGGTGTTTCTTTGAGCCATTTGGTCACAACGCGATAGTTGTATTTCCAGGCGTGTGTGAAAAATATAGTTGGTAGAGCTAGAGCATGGACGAGTGAACGGGGATATGCATTATTGTTGTTCCATGTATTTGCCACATGGCCCATCTGTAATTATCTTCTCATGAATAAAACAGTATAACCACACACACATTAACAAGCATCCACTCCTCGCTCAAACAGAAGTTCTAAATAGTACTTTAATTATAAAAGATATTAACTTAAGAATATTTAATTATAAAGGAAATGCAACAAGTGGAAACATATAAACCCTCAGGACACCCAGCCACGAATATTCGTAGACAATGAGTAATAATTAACTCAAGAAAAGTTATTAGAACCTATAAACTCTTGATTGACGGGACAGATTAACAAACATCCACTCCTCACCCAAAACAAGTTCTAAATAGTAACTTTAATTCCAAAAGATATTAACCCTGTTGAAGGAAATGCAACAAGTGCAAACATATAAACTCTTGGGACACCCAGCCATGATTATTCGTGGACAATGAGTAATAATTAACTGAAGAAAAGTTATTAGAACCTATAAACTCTCTGGACACATTAACAAGTATCCACTCCTCACCCCCAAAAAAAGTTCTAAATTGTAACTTTAATTGTAAAAGATATTAACTGTGTTAAAGGAAATGCAACAAATGCAAACAATAAACTCTCGGGACACCCAGCCACGAATATTCCTGGACAATGAGTAATCATTAACTCAAGAAAAAATACCTCAACATAGTATTGCACCAAAGACCCTGAATGCCAATGACAGAAAACAATCCATCTGTGTGTGGAAATATTATGAAAACAAATCAGATAATAAGTTGCTTTCAGAGCAAAAAAGAAACAAATTATGTTATAAGGTTATTTGAAATATGTCTTCAAAGAAGAGACAGTGAAATTATGGGTCAGGTACCAACCATCTGCATCCAGATAATAAATAGGTCTAATGCATGGAATCGTTCCTGATCAGTTGTGTCCTGCGATACAGAAGAAAAAGAACCTATGTGATGCATCTACATTTGCCAATGTACGAACGTCGATAAACTGATACGGCTTGTGATTTCATTTGATCATAAGATGAACTGATGTGAAAGATCAATGAGCTGAGGATTATTACCCCAGATCATAACATAAAAGTAAAAACATATTTGCACGAATAGATTAATGAGGAAAAGATAAGGGCATTCACCACAAGACAAGCTCTCAATACTACATAAGCCCACTGGTAGAAAGAAGGTCAGACAAGTAAAATGCAAGGGATAATTCATTTTAGATCTTCACCGACACCACCATGTATGATTGCACGTTTATCCAATGACCATACATACCTGAAAATCACGATGAGAAGAGAGATAATAATTTCGGAAAAACATGTCGTGAACTCTACTTCTTATGCAAGGAAATTATAAATGAAAATTTGCCATAAGCAGAGGATGGAATTCGTCAAAATGTTGGAATTATTTTTAAAGTAATAAAGTAGTGTTTTCAAATTAAATGAAAAGGTACATTTTCATATAATGTAATTAAATGTTATTGAATTAAAAGTTGTATCATAATTTTAGGGTGCTGTGCATCATTTGGATTAAGGAGCCACCTTTGAGTAAAACTGCAACCCTTAATTTCCTCTATATAGTATGCTAATCTCATTCATTTGGATCATCAATTTGAGATAAAAAAAGTGCTCTTCTCGCTCGCTTGCTCCCTCTCTCTCTCCCCCCTCCCTCAGTTCAAGTACCTCCATTCTTGGTGTGCAACAAGACTTCGGGCAAACTGGTTTTTGGTCGTCATTATTGTTTAAGTGGCCAAGAACGTTATTGCAAAATAATCTTGGAGTCTTTCTAAGTATCCTAAAGGAAATTCGCCGGAACCTTTTGACATTCAATAATTGGAGAGGACGGATTAAGCCAAAAGGAAAGTGATATTACTTTCACGCTTAATTGCATATTCAAGTTAAGATAAAAAGGTAAGTTAACTCACTCAGATAGACAAGGTAATAGGCACACCTTCAATGACGAGGTGCTTTGTCAAATAGGAAGCTTGCAGACTAGCCTCTTGTTTCTCAGATAATAAATAATTTACATATCACAGTTCACAAGAGTTTTCCCAACTCAACTTGTAGAGAGGTACAACAATAGCATGGAACCGAAAGTTGAAATGCATTTTCTGCATAGATTAATTTTTCCTCATACTATTCATAATCATTAAACTTTAGAGATTGGACACGATGATGTGTTCATATGGTTTGCCAATTACTCCTGTAATATTTAAGAATTAGTTCTCTGAGCCTGAGTTCATGAAAAATTTGCCAACTAATCTTATGTAAAGTGTTTATGCTAAAATCAAGGATGTGCTGCATGCAACGGAGGTGTGCTATCAATTTCCCACAACAAGACCACTAAAACAAGTCAGTTTTTGCTCCATTAGGGATGTTCTCCCAGTCAATTGCTTATGATTTCCAATTTGTGAACTATAACATTTCGAGTTCTTACGGTTTCAAAGTTCCCACCCAGTTGTATAGAAATCTACTGATAATTCGTGATTTGTTCACCAGTGAAAAGGAAAGAGAGCTCAAAATTCTCACAGAAGGTAACCGTACGCGAGTTGAACAGCCACGGATCAAAATTCTTGCAGAAAGAGAGTACAAAATCAAAATTTGTACACAGAAACGAAACGAGAAGGGGAACCAAACCTTGTTACCGTCGCTGAAGAGGACGAGCTTGAAGGAGAGAGTAGGGTTCCTGGAGCTCGTTCCGCACGCCCCCCGTCCCCTCGTCGCTTCCATCGAGCGAACTCGAGAGGAACGCCATTCGAGAGCAACTTGGCCTTCGATCTCGGAAGCCGATATAACAGAACAGTACTCTTATAACTGGGCCAAACTGGGCCTGTCTAATCATGAACTAAATCCACGAACGCAGTTAAGCCCATCAACGTGAACCATACGCTATATCCACATCTATCGTTTCTTTTATACCTTAAAAAAATAAATAAGTCTATAATGAAAATATTTTTTAAAGAGGCTAATATTGTTTAGGGAAATAATCTATGTTGAATTGTGCAGACAAAAAAAAAATTTAACAATATTACTGACCATATAAATATAGATTTTTTAATGTTGTATTAATCGATATATCCTAGCCCTCTTAAATCATTTGATACATAATTGAAAAGGAGGTCGCGGGGCTCATCATCATCATCATCATCATCATCATCATCATTCCACCAATTCGGTAAACGTTCCATTGCATATTGAATGATGATCACTAACTTAGCCTCATATAATGGTCATTTTCTTTAGAGGAAAATACTATCTATTATAAAAAAATATTATCAAGTTGAAGCTGTCTCAAATTGGTCACCGCCAAGGAATGTCGGAGAAATTCGTAACTTCATGGGACTGGCTGGATACTATAGACGGTTCATAAAAGACTTCTCCAAGATCACATTGCCTCTGACAAACTTAACCAAGAAGGGAGTTAAGTTTGTCTGGTCCCAGAAGTGTGAGCAAAGCTTCCAGGAACTGAAGACCCGACTGACGACTGCACCAGTACTCACCATCCCATCTGGGAGTGGTGAGTATGTGGTGTACATCGATGCTTGTCAAATAGGTCTTGACAGTGTACTCATGCAA